>QVNW01001837.1:0-63904 GCA_014825475.1 Pseudomyrmex flavicornis
TCGAAACCCATGGGGCTCTTCGATCAACAACCGTCGTCTTCCAGCATCGCTCCGATCTCACCGTCAACCACGTCCTTCTTAGTAGCCTCTTCCACGTTCGCTCACGCTGGACCCAGTGAGCATTACAACAATAGTTCCGGGATCACGCACATGTTGCCGCAATCTTTCAAGTCACCGGATGTGCAGAGCTTCTGTCTCGTTCAGGATCGGCAGAACGCTCAGCAGCAGCAACAACTACCGATGCAAGCTTCCTACTACAATATCTCAGCCACGAACACCTGCAGCCTACAGACCGTCAACGCCAACTCGTCCTTTCCGCTCTCCAACCTCGCGCCTTACACCAATCTGACGACCTTCAGCAACAACAATCAGTTTTCGGCGCAATCCTCGCCGCTCTTCTCGAATACGCCCGTTAATTTCGTCGTCGGTTCGACGCGTACGGACAAATCCGCGCCGTTGGAAATGTTGCCGTTCAAGCAGAACGTGAACAAGAGTCCCGTTTGCGAGTCCCGAGTTGTTTCGATCAGTAACAACAGCGAAAATCCCAACGACTGGCCGTCTCAGATCGAAGCGTCTTCCAAAAATTCGTACGACGCGCTGATCACGGACAACAACAACAAGACCATCGAGTCGGCCGATTGTATATTGCAAAAACCCGTTTCGGCACTCACAAAGACCGACGAGGAACATTATTCCGACGAATCCTCGGCCAGCTTCGACTTCACCATCGAGGCAGAAAAAATGGTTTCCGCTTTGTGCAACACCACGTCTTCGAACGATTTAGGCAAGGAGGAATCGAGACCCGTCAACAAAGCCGACACCGCGCCTTTATTCAGCGGCGCGGGTGACAACATGCCTAACAACAAGACGAGTAGTTGGTTCACTGATTTGTGTCCAGAATATGAAAGCGGGATGTCGATAGGCGTCCAGACCGACAGTTTGTGCATCGACAGATCGCAATATCCAGAACTGATTCGAAAGACAGCGTACTGGGGCTGCACGGAGGCTGAGACGGTGCTTGCTTGTGACGGAACGCACGCGGATTCGAAGCGAAGTTGGTTAACGTGTTTGTCATCCGCCACGAGGACAGCGATCACGAAATCTTCGACCTGCATTCCGGTTTTCGCGGGCGATCAGGTTTTCACGAGTGATCTCGTGAACGCTCTTCTGCGCATCAGCAACGGATGGCTGAGCCTCGACAATTATCTGAACAAGCAACATTTTCCCAATTTGCTAGACAGATTGGATCCCGAATTGATCGTGTGCTTTCACACGTGGGAAGAGAACACGTGCGAATTACTGAGGCAAATAGTGAAGACCTTTCAGAAATTTGGAGAGAACAACGAAGCGACGGACCAGAAGCGCAACGCAACCTGCGAATCGTCCTCATTTCCGGGCGACGTGTCGCTCTATGCGAACTGCGATCTTTTCTTTCAGTTGCCGTCGTTTAGTTCACAGCAAAACGCGGCTGGGAAAACGTCTACTCAGGAAAATGCGCGGGGTGCGACCTCGGCGCCGCTGTCGACGAGCAGTTTGCGCAATTTTCAATACAACTCCGGTCAGCAGGAAAGCAAATTACGAAGCAAGTGGACGATCACGGAGAACCTGTCGTCCGCGATTAACACCACGAAGTCCGTGCCGAACGTGTCCACGTGTCACACTGACGTAGGCGGTCTGACGGGCGGTAAGCTTCGCACGAAAGACGCGACCTCGTTCAGAAAAGTGGATTCGACTCACAAATCGCTCAACGCCGAGTTCTGTCAGCTGAGAAACAAAGTGATGGAAAGCAACGCGGATACAACGAGGGACCGAAGACACGACTACACGTCGGGAAATAAGCTTTCAGCTTCGTTGGATAACACGGAGTCAATTCGACTTCAACATTCAGCGGTGAACACTCCTATCAGTTACAGCGGACTGTATGCGGAAAACTGTTTGTCCTTCACGTTTCCTCTGTCCGGTCATCTCGCGGAGTCTTCTTATTCCGCGTCCAATCCGGGAGTTTTGACGTACGGAAGATCCGGTTATCCGTCTTCGGTTTCTTATCCGATTGCCGACATCTATTCGAGAAACAACCGAAATTGCGAGCAAACGTACGGGAGCGCCAAGAGCGCGAATGTCAATTCAACAATTTACAGACCGCAGACGACGATCGATCATGTGGAACTTCCGGCTGTGCCTAGAAATAAGATGACTCTGCTCAGTCAGATAGAACCGAGAACGTTCGACAAGGAATCCGAGGAAATGGCGGCCAACCTGTCGGCTTGGTTTGCCAGCATGCGAAACGCTCAGTTTCCAGCGACCGTCGTGCCTACCTTCGACGAGCCGATAATGAACGATAACTCGGCGCCGCGACTGTTTCTCCAGCAGGATGTGCCGAAGTACCCGAGTTTGAACGTGACCAAACAGATCGACGCGAATTGTCAGTTTCAAGCGCTGCAAAATTTGCCGAATATCCAGAGCACGCCGTGGGCCGCCGGCAATTTCGTCGGCAATCGTTTTCATATGCAGCAGCAGATACCGGAGGAGTACGACAGTTCCGAGGACGTGCGAGTGTACATGAAGCCGGGAAGCTACAACGTGCCGAAGAAGCGACATCAGAGAAGATCGAATCGTCGCTCGGATAACAACGCGACGTCATCTCGTAACAATTATCACAATACGTGCGGCAATAAGGGAAAGAACGTATCGATACCCGCGTCGTCGACGCCTTTGTCGCACAACGGGCCGATTGCGAACATCAGCAACGCCACGCTGATAAAAACCTCGTTCCCGCCAGCCTCGCAGTTGCCTACGCCAATGTTCAATCTCGAAAACTCGCCTAGAATCCTGAAACGCGCGGAATCGCAAAACACTCGTCAAGACGTGACCTGGAAAGCGGCGTGCGCCTCAGCCGAAATACTCTTGGAAGCTCTTAACGTGAAGGACTGCGTCAATAAGACGTCCAAGAAGATCAATTGCAGCGCCGAGAAGGACGACAAGATCAAGGACGTTAATAAAGCGTTACCGACAACGTCGCAGGACGATTCGATCAAGCACGAGAACGTCGATTGCGCCACGTCCTACGAGGCCTCGGAGGACGACTCGGGATCCACGAGCAGATTATCGCCCAGCACGAGCGTCATATCTATATCCCAGTCGCGCGAGGATGAAAACAGTAAGAATCAGCTTAATTTTTGGTCTACATAATAAATACACGTTAGCGAAATTAAAATTTACGTTTTATCAGAATGTGAAAATATTTATCAGAATTGTCCAATTTTATATCGTATTTGCTAAGGGCTGACGAACGATAAATATAATAAGGTGGTATCTAGTAATAAGCAAAAACAATCCTTTTCTAAAAAGCATGTTCAACAGCTCTCAGTATCAGAACCAACGTGAAAACGGACTCCTGGCTGATCAGGACTCTCAATAATGCGAGCGTCGTCAGCAAACGATGCAAGGACGACGCGGACGGACGGAGTTCGGAATCTTCGAACAGTTCGGAGACCGCCTACGTGAAACCGGATCAGCTCGCGTCGTCGCTGATTACGGACGAAGATACGAGAACGTCCACGACAATCGTCGACAGCGAATATCCGGCGATTTCGTCACGCGAGCGCGTCTCGAATTCCTTCGCGAAAAGCGGCGAAACGTCAGCCAAGGAATCGGAAAAGTATATCGGAAGAGCCACGTACTCCGAAACGGTGCGAAGATCCGTGAAGTCGAATAATACGCACAGCGACAGAAAAGAGCCCTGTAAATACACGACCGGTTCGTCGATGGCCATCGTGATGCCGATTCCCAATCGCAAGAATCCGAGAAAGGACTTCGAATACTCGTATCAACTTCTCCAGAAGTCACAAAAATCGACTGACAAGAAAGCAGCAAGAACCACGGACGGCAACGACGTCCAAGTGGATGAGGGATTGTGCGCGAAAATTAGTAGCGGTATCCGATCCAACAGCGTGACGCTGAAAACGGCCACCGTCACAAAAACCCATGGGAGGAAAAAGGATCTGGAAGCAGCAGAGAGCAAATGCGCCGGTAAATCAGGCGATCGCGGCTGGTCGGTGTGGTACAGTTCGAGAAAAAAACAAAGTCTCAGTCCTCTGGCGCTCAGCAAACTCGAAACGATTCATCAGACTGTCTGGCAGATGGACGAAGCGAAGATCTTCCGCTACCCGCTGTCGCGCGAAAACAAGGAGCATCCATCGACAGAAATAGTTAGTTTCCGAATTGTGCGAATATAAAAAAATAATGCAGATGTCTTTACACGTGAGATATTTTTTTTTTTTTTTTTTTTTTTTTCTGAAAACGCTTTATTTTGCAGACGGAGGATTACTGCAAGCTTGTTAAAAACCCGATGTTTCTCGAAATCGTCGAGTATAAACTGAAGAACCGAATTTATCACAAGGTCGAACACGCTGTGAAAGATTTCCGTCGCATTATTCACAACGCGAGATTATGTCACCAGGTTTGCGATTGCAATCTGAAAAAGTTTTTCTCTCTTATAAATTTTTCTTTTTGTGCCTCTTGTCTCATATGGCACAACAAATTGCTTCGTAAGACAAGTCGCGGTTCAAAAAAATAAATAAATAAATAAAAAGAAAATAGTTTTATTTATTTTTTTTTTTTTTATTCTTTTTATTCGTGTTCGGATCGAAATTCAAATCTCAGAAAATTGTGATGACAGCACGATGACGAGCGAACGAGGAAGATCGAGGTACTGTCGAAGAGGCTGGAAGACTTGCTCGAGGAACACTTCGGCAATTGGAACTTGGACGGTGTTACTGGCAGTCCGCGAGAAGGTTCACCAGTGCAATTGCGATTCACGACGACCGGACAGAAATTGATCGCGGGACATTGCGACGGCACAAAGAAGCCCACGGAGAATTCCCCGCTCCATTGATGACGTCGCTTCTCTTGTCGAAAAAAAAAATCTTCCAAATCAATTAATCGAACTAGCGCATTCTAACGATAAAACTAGCATTATCACTTATCGCGTCACATGTTGATAGGACATTGTATATGTAATAATTTTCTCTAGTCACGAGCTATTTTTGTACACGATTGATTTAATATCGTAGATTTCTCTAATTCTCGATACCCCGCTATCGCAGATGCCTTTGTAAAACTCTTCAATAATTTTGTTTTCTCTGTCCCGATACCATCGAACAGACAGGATTTGGAAGATTTCATTTTAAGTTTATGTGAAAAAGAAAGCGATTGAATTACTATTCTAATTTCATAGCGATATCTCTCACTGCGAGAAACTGTAACAAATATCGTCACGAGACTCTTCACTTTTGTAAAAACGAAACAAAACAAAACAAAACAAAAATAACAAAAACAATAGTGAGCGATAGTGATACAAGTATCGACGTGCAATGTAATTTTCCACGTTTATTGTTACACCTATATTAATAATGAAAAGCCATTTCGATTCTTTCATCTTCGATACTCTTGTTGAGGTGTCGTTATAGAACAGAGTGATACTGATCATGAAATACATTAAACTGATCGTCTATCGTCTGCGTTTGAATTTATACGCGTCTAACAATAAGACTATACTGTCGAGTATAAGATCGTTAAATTACGCACACGCCACAGAAAGAGAATAGTTTCCTCTTCTCAAAAAAAAAAAAAAAAAAAGTGAGCATTTCAAGAGTTAGCACGCACGTGCGCCGCTCTCCACCGAACGGCGGCGCAAAGTTAGCCGACACAGACTATGGCAATGTCAAACATCGCGCCAGCCAGTCGGTGATGATAGCATCGTCCGATAATCGCGCACAGAGGGGTGTAAGCTTTGTAAACGACGTCTTCCCACGGGACTTGAGATCTGTGTCAATCGGCCGTCCGGCGACGATGCGGGAGATCGCAAACGCGTCGTGAAACAGACCGTGTCGCGCGCTCACGAAGAGCGAAGAAGGACGGCCCGCCGGAGCGGACGTAACGGAGCTTAGACAGGCTGGCAGCCGGGACGGCCGACGGACGCGTCAATCACCGCCCGGATCGTCGAGATGGACTGGGAGCTGATGACGATGGCGAATCTGCATCTGACCGCGACCGAGCATCGTTACTACGGCGACATATTCATCTACTGCTGCGAGAACGCGGACAACGAGAGCGTGCCTGTCATAAAAGTCGCCGAGCTGTTGCGCTCGGCCAACCTGCCGCGGGATGTTACGATGAAGGTGAGCTCAGGTGTTGCGCTAATATTATTATAGCTGCGTGTTGTTTTTTCGTGCGAGATACAGAGAGATTTGACTGGCTGTTCCTCACACGGCTCTCGAGGAAACTCTGTCCGTAAATCGATCAACATATGTATTCAAAACCGTTGTCGTGTGACAAAAAACGGAGCAATGTAATATTAACTTTGCACAAGCTATCGTTCGTTTCCCGTTGATATCACATTGCGACAGTAATTTATTGAAGCAATATCGTTCGGAGCTTTTTGTTTGTGAAATTGAATACGCTCGGAATACGTTCAGGAATGGAAATGTCAGATCTTGTGGAGGTTATGTACTAACAGCTGAACTTATTAATTCACTAGTGGGTGTATATCTTGAGTCATCTCTGTTTGCCATTGCGACAAACGATACGTCACACCAATGCAAATGCAAAGCGGATTAAGAGTGATGAGATATTAAAAGATAAAAGTGAAAAAGAAAATAAGATTTATATGCAATATAATTATATTACATATGTAATTTCATAATTTACTTAGTGTAATATCAATTCTATAGCATATTCTTATAATTATTTAACACAAATAATATCTAATAATTATTTTACTTTGTAGATATTGGACATCTGTGTGGGAACTATGCATGGCAACACACAACTGGGCAAGAAACAATTCTACGCAGTGCTTAAGCTCATAGCGGTTCATCAAGCTGGTCTAGAAGTCTCTAAGGACATGGTGACTACACCCTTGGACGTTATTACTCTGCCAAGATTTACATGGCCGATTTCCGGCGACGAAGACGGCAAAAGAAGTTCGGATTCAATTAGAGGAGCAAAAAGCATCAGACATCACGCTCCGGAAAGTACCACCGAGAGTGAGAGCGAAGCCGAATCTCCGCGTGAGACTGGCGGAAGCACGGATTCTCCCACTCCGACAAACAGTGTGATTCAAGAGAGAAATGATGGTATATTAGGTGGCGAAATAAATTCTGTTTCCAGCGGTTGGCAAGGTTTATTGGTTTCCGAAGAGCAGAGACAATTGCTGGGCACTGAAGAAGAGAGTTCGGAACGTCACAGTAGCGACGAGGGTGACGGAGAAGGCGACGGTTCGACTTTTCCGCCGGAAGAAGTGTGGATTATTAGTGACGAGCAACGTGATTATTATGCCGCGCAGTTCGCGCAGTTACAACCCGACCCGGAAGGTCTCTTGGCGGGATCCGTGGCCAGAACGTTTTTCGAAAAATCGCGACTTCCCGTATCCGAGTTAAGACGTATTTGGCAGCTCGCAGACGTCACGAGAGACGGAGCGCTCAGTTTGCAAGAGTTCTACGTGGCTATGCATCTGGTTGTACTGAGGAGGAATCATGTGCCTCTACCCGATATTTTACCTCCGTCCTTGTCAATTCCATTAGTCATGCAAACGTCAGCGCCTACCGCGGCGCCGCAGATCCCATCGGCGACAACCGCTCCGAAGTCACCGCCTAATTCGGCGAACGCTCGCGAGAAGAACAAGGAGTGGACGAAGTTCGTGGATTCGCCGACCGGAGCGAGCAGTTCGGTCACCAGTCCGGGATTGCAGCTGGTGAATTTTGACTTTCAAAAGTCGGCCGTCGAACGCGATCCGAAGATACTGCATCCAGTGCCGCTGCGATTAACGCCCGAAGCAGCGATTCTCGCTTCCGGCGCTAATGGCAGCAACAGTTGTACTACCTTGGTAGACGACGATCTGCATTCCGCGGCGTCGCTAGTACAACGACCCCTTACGAAGAAGCCTCCCGAAGAGGCTGTTATCGTAACTCCCAAAAAGGAACCACCGCCTCCACCACCACCCAGACCGTATAGAACACACGCGCGCAGTTCTAGTCTTGATCTTAATAAATTAGGTATAAATGAGACTATTCCGCGAATATGCAATTATATAAAATCAAATCATAATTTTTCAAGTTTCAAACCATGTGCGTATTGTTATAGGAAAAAATGGTCAGAGTTTTCTTGGGGCACCGCCATTAGTACCACCTAGAATCTCGCCAGGAATTGTAAGTTTTTTTTTGTAAAAAATGACATAAAAATCTGCTTTTAAAGAAAATACATCTTTCATGGCGGATATTATGATTTTTATTTGTTTTTTTATTACAGACATCACCTCGTAAATTAGTCGGTCAAAGGAGCGAGGGTGAGGGACAGAGAACATTGAGTGAAAGTCAAGCTTTTGTTGCTGACTTCTCTCACTTCTCTCCCAAGAGTGAACAACCCGAGAATACGTTACAGTCTCTAGAAAATACGATGCCACAATCTCAACAGTTTAGCGGAGCCTGTGGAGCGTTTCATATCTATAGAAAACCCAGTCCAAGTAAATCTCTCTTTTCTTTTTATTTGTAACTTACTTTTGTCGATCATATATATGACAATTACAATGTAATTTTGACAGAACGGGACGGCGGCGAGGAAGAAAGCAAGGACGATTCGGAGGACGGAAAGCAATTGACCTTGCAAGAATTGAGGGAGAAAAATGCGGAACTACGACTGGTTTGTGAAGAATTAACGCGGGAACTAGCGAGCGCGCTTCAAGAACGTATAAATCTGCGCGCAAAACTCCTGCTCTTTACTTGATGTGATTGTTATTTGCTATCATTCGATCGATCGAAGCTACGAGGTATCATACACTCTAAACTCATTGTAAACATACATTGTATTTAATACGTTATGCTAGTCTAGAATTCCTTTTTTTTCCATCGAAGTATTCATTTAAAATATTCGTAATGATCGGTAGTAGAAGCGGCGGGGAACGAAATTTATGAAAATGTTGCATTTATATATATATATATATATACACACATATATATATATATATATATATATATACACATATAGATATATTTTACTTGAAAATGTGAAAAAGAGAGGAAGGAAAGAAAAGATGGTTATGATATAAATTATAAATCGCGTACAGATCTGATCATGATCTCTGTGTTGATATATGATTTACAAAGTGTTCGCGCGAATTTATTTTTTATCGAATTGACGAGCTATTATTTATGTTTATATACAGGGAAGTGTGTTGAGAGATTTGCTTAAAGCTTAAAACATTACTCTCGAGTTCCCCTCGAATTCACTGACCTGTTTATTATACAAGAAGCGTAATAACTTCCTTTTTTCACATTGTGAACTGATATATATATATATATATATAATTTATATAAGCGCGCCACACATTTATGTATAAACGCATCTATATCATATTACAATCCTATTTCAATGCAGTCGCTAGATAATTTCTTTTGTGCACACATTTGCTTTAAAACAGTTATATTAAATATATTTCGTAATATTGTAACTCTCTATATTGTTAACTCTACTACTTGTTAACTCTATATTGAACTCTCTTAAAAAACAGCTATTTTACAAACTAAATTATCGTAGCCGTTGAATTGAAAAAGCTCTGCGTATTGAAAAGAGGAATGTGATGATACGCGTAATTATTTATTATTTGCAATAAAATCAATCTTTCGTATTTTTATACGATTATATCGAACTTTCACAAAAACGGTGACGCTAAACCGAAAAATAATTAGGACTGTTATAAAACTATACTTTTACTTTGTGATAACAAGTGTGTACCTATAAAATACCTCTCCTCTCTGTTACAAGTTAAAAAAAGTTATACGAGAAATGTAGAATCTGCAGGAACAGAATACTTCGAGAATAAATTTATATAGATGTAATAATAATGTTCAGAGAATATTGATTCACGTTGAATACGTCAATTTTACTGATTCTTTGAAATTGTCATATCAATTCACAATAATCGTAGATTTCAAGAAATAGACGGCTGTTCGAAGCGTGAGAAGAATATAGATCTAATTTAAAGTCATGATTATAAATGCAGTTATAATAAAGAAAAGTTTACTTGCTTTTCCTCTATTTATATACAGATATTCTCAATAGTGCAATGCTTGATCATAAAAACTCGTTATCTTTAAAATTTACTTGAGAAATAATAAAATTTATTATTTCTCAAAAATTTAGCTTTTGCGTGTGGTTCAGCTCTATATCAGTCTCAGCGCTTCACAAATTGTCATTTATCGGATTATTTCTGTCCGATGATACATTGAGATTCGTGATTGTAATATATAAGACTTGTGTCCTCTCAAGTATTTTCACTTTTTATTTTACGTCACACACACATTACAAATAGCGGATAAATAAATTCGTCAAGAGTTGTTTGATGAACTATCTCTTCTGTGCCATATATAATATTATGCAAAATTTTGAAATTTATATGTATATATATTGCGCTATCATATTTAATGGCGACAATGTCGTTTTATCACGAGACTATTTAGAGATAAAAAAAAAATCAATCTTTGAAATCAACGAGTCATACGACAAAAGACTTTTTTGTAATTGTATAGATATATCGTGTAAAGAAAAAAAATTATATAAAGTTGATGCTTATATCAAAGGTATTTCTGATTTATTGTCTGCGAGTCTTGTAAAAACAAGAAGTGTAACGATGTAGATTGTAGAACACACACAGAAATGTCTGTCAGATGCAAATAAAGAAACTACTTTAGTTTCATAACAATTTTTATTGATGTTATTATGTGAATGAAAAATGTTAATCGTACAGAAGAAAATCACAAATACATACTTGCATGTATCTCTCGAGCATGAATGAACGAGTCATGAAAAGTGAGCATATATCACGATAAGAGACACAGAAGCTCTATACTTATATAATTAAATGTTCACGACATTATTCTTCATTTCAAATGAATAAATTAGCGTTTAATAATAATTAATAAAAATTCATGACTGAATGAATGCAATCCTATATTGTCAGATTTTGTTTTTTCTACTGGTTTTTAACGCAGCATAAACTTCATAGATTCTGCATAACATTCTGTCATACTATTTTATTTTTGCTTCTATATGTACGGTTTTTGTTATAATTTCGACAAATATGAGAATGTACATATACGCATGAAATTTTAAAATACCGATGTATACTCTATAAATATATATTCTATATATATATGTATAGAACCTGGATTTTTATTTTGTTTATTTTAATCAGCGACGAAAAGACACACCGCTTTCTACAAACTGTGCGAGAAAGCTACATTCGCTTTACTCCATATACGTCTCCGCTACAAGTTAGTAAATAACTTTCGTTCAATACGAACGTATTTATTACAGCAGTTTCTTACAGTGATATGATACATGTAGTAATTGTTTCGCGCCGATCGGAACTAGGAGAATACGGAGGAATAATTGATTTGTGGAAAAAAAAATTTAGTTGTCTTTGCTCTGCATGTACTTGATCAAGTCGATGACTCGGCTAGAATAACCGAATTCGTTGTCGTACCACGAAATCAGTTTTACAAAGTTGTCGTTGAGTGATATACCAGCCTTGGCATCAAAGATGCTGGAGTGGTTGTCGCCGATAAAATCGGACGAGACCACGTCGTCTTCGGTGTAAGCTAAAATACCCTTCAGAGGACCTTCAGAAGCCTCCTTTATTTTGGCTTTGATAGCGTCATAGGTGGCCGGTTTGCCGAGTCGAACAGTCAAGTCGACTACGGATACGTTGTGCACGGGTACGCGGAAGGCCATACCAGTAAGTTTTCCGTTAAGGGCCGGTATGACCTTGCCTACTGCTTTGGCAGCACCAGTTGCCGCAGGGATTATGTTCTGTCCTGCACCGCGACCATCTCGCCACAGCTATAACCAGAAGATTATAATGAATTATTACATGCAATCAAACTTTTCAACATTTTTTACCAAATAGCCTCTTGTGTGTCACATACTTTGCCAGAAGGTCCGTCAACGGTCTTCTGAGTGGCTGTGATTGCATGTACGGTCGTCATGAGACCCTCAATAATCTCGAAGTTGTCGTGGATCACCTTAGCAAGGGGAGCCAGGCAGTTGGTCGTGCAAGAGGCGTTGGACACTATTTTCTGACTCGGATCATACGAGTCCAAGTTTACACCGACAACATACATCGGTGCATCGGCCGACGGAGCGGAAATGATGACTTTCTTGGCACCACCTTCCAAGTGAGTCTATCAATAATACGCAACAAAAGAAATTAATAATCCAAGATATCAGTAAAATAGTTTTCAAAAGTGATTCTAGATTTCACATACAGATGCCTTCTCGATAGTCGTGAACACACCGGTGGATTCCACAACGTACTCGGCGCCTGCTTTCGCCCATGGAATCGCCTTCGGGTCACGCTCACTGAAAACGGTGATCTTGTTTCCGTTGACAACAAGCTGACCGTTCTCGGCCTTGACCTCACCCTTGAATTTGCCATGGGTGGAGTCATACTTGAACATGTAGACCATGTAATCGAGACCGATGAAGGGATCATTGACGGCCACGACCTGGACGAAAAGATCTCAAGATTAGCAAGATGATTGATTTGTGCCACTACTTTGCAATTCGCAACATACAAACGTACCTGACCACCGCGCTCTAGAGAAGCCCTCAATACGAGACGGCCAATACGACCAAATCCGTTAATTCCGATCTTGCTCATGTCGTCGTCTTCTTGATTGCAACTAAAAAATCGACATGTACGAGTGTTACAAGATACTGCGCAATAACCGTGTATTTTCCGCGCGAATGCACTCAGCGAAATCGGCGCGGTTACGTGGAACAGATAGGAGATGAATTTCATTGCATATGAGAGCGCTTTGTTAATTGATATTAGGTTAATTGATATTAGGTTAGAGTGGAGCGAACGATTTACGGCAAATGCGAGTCATTGTACGTATCCTTGCTATTCTTGGAATATTAATTGCTCTACAACTCAAGGACGTCGGGAAACATTGCATATTCGTTCATTAAAATTGATATCTTTTTTATTGATCTACTGTTATGTCATAAACGCGCTAAAAATTAACTAACTGTGCGTCTGTCACATTGTTTTATTAATTATATGCACTGTACAGAATGTTTTACAAGATTATTGTCAAATCCACGATAAAATTCGTGGTGTTATCAGCAAAAGTGACAACTGCATAGATAAATTAGACATTTTTTTCTCTCTGTTGACACTTGTCGTTAAAAATACAATTGACCTATAAATGTAACAGAGTGTTATCAAAGCGTTCGGAAACGCTTACGTAATTTCGGATGTGACAAAATTGTTCAATGTTATTTAGTTCTCGAATGAATATCTTCCGAGTCTTAAAGCAAACCGCGCGGTTAGTAACATCTTGGCACATCTTTCGAAACGTCGTATATTAGACGAGTCTTGGAGGTCAAGCAAGGTTAAAGGGAATGCGCTCAGACCTTCAACATCCCAGTGTCCTTGAAGGATGATCGTGATCTCGCATGCGTGAGATTATCGGACATTGTTTGACGTACTAATATTAAAACATACATAAATGCCGGCACATCCATACAATCGCACTTCGATCTGACGTAACTGAATATATTTGTTTCGGACATTTACTTCGTCGAGTAAAAAAAATATAAGAATTTTTTACACAACTAAAAAATTGTTTCGCGACTATGATTGACGGCACGTATTTATGTGGCCGATATAACATCATAATTTTCTATAAATACAAGTTTTATAAATATAAATTGATTAAATTCTTGACACATTAAAGAGTAACTACTACTGCAATTTTGTTCTGAAATTTAAAAGAAAATAATTGCCACGTAGTCTCTTCACATACGTCGGTATAAAAATATCAAAATGTTAGTTAAAATGTCAATTTTATTCAACATTTTATAAACATTTATAATAACCAAGTAATTATAAAGTAAAATGTTATGTGATTATATCAATCTTATTGATATGACATCATACATCTTGGATATATGAAATTGAAATTTTCTATTAATAGTCGCATAATTGTTGTGCAACAATATTGATCGCGTGAGAAACCGTTAACGATCGTCATCCATTCAAAAAGACTCCATTTCGGGATGCGGGCAAAAATGTAGCAATCAAGCGTCATCACTTCATGTGTCTAACAGCGAGAGACAGCCCGAGTTCGTAACATTATCCGGAATATGTGTTCGTGCCGGTCGACACGTCGCGTTTCTCGAAGATTCTCCTGCAGGAACTCGAACAAACTCAATTCGCACCTCCCGGAATCGTCCGACCGACGTCACGAGAATGGCCGGTGTCTCGTCTCGCCGAAATGGAAGACGCGAGTTAACACGACATGTACAGTCAATGACAGAGGAAAATGAATATCACCTGATTGACGAACGAACGGCGATTCGCACAATCGAAATGAACAACTCGGGAGTGGTGACAGAAAAACTTGATGAATTAAAATCTGCCTACTCACCACGAAAGAAACGAGATCCGTTCACTGCGGCTACTGACGAAGTAGTGTCATTTGAAGGGCACGGAACGATAATATAAACAGCACACGCCTGCGCCGTAACCGTCTCGCGCAAATCACGCTTCGCGCGTCATCGTTGTCAGTCGTCGTCGCTCGCGGTCACGTGATTTCGCGCCAGCTGTGACGCTTTCACGCGCGCGAAAGTGCGCGAAGTTTCTCACCGTCATCGTAACTAGAAAAAAGTTACCGAGTTATTTTCGTTAATTTCTCGCGGATCCGTGATCTTCGAGCTGGATTGATGCAGGTATTCATTAAAAATATATTTCAAATATTATATTCGATCGTAACGCGTATCGTTGCTGTGCGACGAACCAATAAATTCTAGAAAATTCGCGACGGTGTAGTTTTCTAACCTCTCGCACAGACGTGCGATTAAAGAAACTAATCTCGATGTGAAAAGCATATATTGTATAAAAATTGTAATCATCGAACGAATTGCAATCAATCTCATTCATCGGATTCGTTTATTGTTTGCATTTCATACTTATTTCTCATTGTTATTACAATTGAGCGTGAGATACGTAATTTTCAATACGTAGTTTTTGAACATTTGAATTTTTCGCGATCGCTAATCGTCATCGTGAAAGAGAATTTGTCCGGGACTTGGAGTAACTTGACCGGCTTCAGCTTTGTGCATGTATAGAATCAGATCAACTACGCGATAAGCGTAACCGTATTCGTTGTCATACCTGTGAAAAGACTGAATTTGTATCGGGAATATACAAATTTCGCAACCAAGTCGAACGTAAATTAAAATTATATTAAAATACAAATTATTTTAAATTATTTTTTAAATTACATATTGAAAATTATAAACAAAATTGTATGATGACAAAACCAATTTTACATATGATGACACATGCGACGCTTATTACCAAGCGACGATCTTGATGAAAGTGCTGGTCTGAGGAATGCCCGCTTTAGCGTCGAACACGCAAGAATACGTAGTGTGATTGAAATCCGACGACACGCAATCGTCCTCCGTGTATCCCAGCACGTCTTTCAGTTGTCCCTCCGACGCTTCCTTCATCGTCTCTTTCACTTCGTCGTACGTCGTCGGTTTATTGACTCTAAAATAACATCGAAGAAACGTGTCGGTAAAACACGTCCGAGTTTCGTTCATCACGCGCGCAACTTTATTTCTAATTTAGAATTAAAAACAATATATAATTTTTACACGATATGTCTGTTTCTTTTTCTCTCTCGAAAAGATTTTCTAAATTGTTTTATGTAAAAACTAATCTATCTTTTTATATATTTACGTAACGATATTGCGAGCATGTCGTTGCTTGAAATCAATATGTAAAGTCAGTTGTTCGGTGAACTCTCGCGGCGAATCTGCATCCGCCAATTACCTGAACGTCATGTCGCATAATGAAACGTTAGGAATCGGCACCCTAAACGCAATGGCTGAGATTTTGCCCTTGAGCTCGGGGATAATCTTGGCTAATGACTTGGCAGCGCCGGTTGCGGTCGGTATGATATTCTGAAGAGCGCCTCTGCCGTCTCTCCACAGCGTGGTAGGCCGAAGCTGCGGCCACAAATGAAATTTATACAAAATACGATCGTATTTCACATACAGTGACACACGAAAAATATTTATAACCCATGACGAATAAAAAAAATCGATATACAGATAAAGTTGAATAACCTTTTCCACCGGACCGTCCAAAGTATTTTGAGAGGCCGTCACCGCGTGTATGCTGGTTATCATCGCCTCGAGAACCTCGAAATTTTCGTGCATGATTTTAACGATCGGAGCCGCGCAATTCGTGGTGCAGGACGTGGCGGACACGACCACGTCCTTCTTCGGATTGTAACACGTGTGATTGGTTCCGAACACGAGCATCGGTGCGTCGATCGACGGCGCGGTGATAACGACTCTTTTCGCGCCGCCATCAATGTGCAGCTGCAAATTACACACGTGATTTTATTGAAGTTAATTTAACGTAATGTTGCGATCTTTGATAACGGTAATTTATTTCTTTATGTTTCAGACTTTCTGACGACTTGACAGGGCTTTATTTTGATGATCTGAGCCATGGATTCCGTCGCTACTGGTGAGTAACAAAGAGAAAAACTGAATCGGTATCTTACGCTCGCTTTCTCTACGGTTGTGAACGCTCCACTAGCTTCTATAACGTATGTCACTCCCATTTCCTTCCATCGTATTTTCCAAGGTTGCTTCTCTTGTGATGTGGCAATTCTTGTCTCTCGTTGAACAAGATAAAATTAAATTTTTAATTTATTCGAAAAGTTATTTTTAGTTTAATTCTTTTTGTAATAAATTACGGGAAAAATACATGATTTATATTTACCACCGCTAACAATATACTCGTTATCGCAGTCAAAGTGCAAAGGATGTGATCCGTGAGTAGAGTCGTGTTTAAAAAGATACAGCATATATTCGGTAGTTAAAAACGGATCGTTAATTAATTTCACCTGTGCGTGTACGCATTATTATTTGTGTATACAATTGGCATTTATGCGGTTTTCAATCAGCAGTCATATTATTTTACTTATATTGTGCGTTTCGCGTAATCGAAACTTACCTCAATGTGTCTTTCGAGACAAACGCGAAGACACATCCTCCCAATTCTTCCGAAACCATTGATTCCAATAACTACCATGACTTAACTGCTATTTCCGATACGTATTAATAAAAATTGAGAAAACATTGAACAACATTATCCTTGTAACGTTTTTTTTTTTCACAATGGTGAAACGCGCATACGGGGAATAAATAGTGCGAAGCTTATTGCAAAATTGCACGCGAAAGAGAGAAGTTGCATGCGCATGGTTTTTTGTTATTTACACAAAATACACGCGTAATTAAAGGTTAAAAGACCCGAGTTATAAATAAACAAGTCTAACACGTAACAATAAAAAAATAACATCTTTATTCATCAATTTTTGGTATATGTACATACAATTATCAAAATATTTAAGATTTTTTGTTATGCAACAATTATCAGTAAATGGTAAATGAATTTTCGAACAATTGCGCGAGATCCTCTTCGGACTGTTCACGTGGCGCTAATTTCGTGATGCGATGCTGCAAGAAATAAAAACAATATAATATATTATAAATTAACAAAAATAGAAAATATATAACGTATTAGTCGTTACATTGCTGTTCTTCTCACTCGATGTACAATGTCAGAAATATATTGATCGCTTATATAACGCGCTTTATCTCACCTGAGGCAAGGTTCCCTGAACCAAAGTAGGGATGTCTCCTTTCTCGAAACCGAGTTCCGTCAAACCGTTTTCGATCTTCATGACGCGCATGTACTCCTTCACCGTGTCGGCCAGGATTCTGCCCGCGTCCTCTCGTTTCGCGTTCTTGATGTCCGCGCCAAGCAACTCGGCAGCTTCCAAATGTCTTTCCGGACACGCGCCTCCGATAAACGAAAACACAGCCGGCGCCGATATCACCACAGACAGACCGTGAGGAATTATCGGGTGATCTTTGCTGTATCCCTTAAATAACACAGCGATTCTGTGAGAGTGCGTGTAGAAATAAAAAAAAAAAAAAAAAAGTTCGAACGTTTCCGCTGATGGAATACGAGAGTCCGTGACAGAGATGTACGCCGGCGTTACCGAAACCAACGCCCGCCATTGTGCTCGCTAAATGCATGTGGCTTCTCGCCTCCAGATCCTCTTGATTGTAAACCGCTCGTTTGAAGTATCTGTTGCGACAAATCACAAGCGAGACGATCAAGCGACAGGATATTCTTCAACCTTGAGCTTAAACGAGTCAATTGCTGATTTTTTTTTCAGTTTTCAGTTCGGAGTAAATATACAGACGTTAGGGCACTTCGCGTATAAAGAGTAACAGATCGTTTTATTACTTGCGCATAACTTGCAGAGCGTATCTCGCCCAGACATCGCTGACGGGATTGCTACCTTGATAAGCCGGTCTCAGAATCGGATTTGTTGGGCACGGCGTTCGTTCGGTGTAGGGTATCGCGGTAAACGATTCCAAGGCGTGACAGAGCACATCGAAACCGGAATAGGCGCACACTCGCTCCGGTAAAGTCAGAGTGTGCTGGGGATCGATGATTCCCAATGTCGGACGCAGAGATCTGAGAATATAAGAGTATTAGTTCGATTTATGTTATCGTCTTTGTGCATATTCAATGAGGATGTAACACACGATGCGATTAATTTCGTCACTATACCTATTCGCGATTCCCGTTTTGGCTTTTAACGGTCTGTAATCGAAAATAGATACTCCGGTTGTTTCGGAACCGGTGCCGGAGGTAGTCGGAACGGCGACGAGCGGCTTCAAAGGCACTCGAATCGGTTTTCCCTTTCCGATCGGCGCGTTCACGTAATCCAAGAAATCGGCGTCCGGATCGCAACTGTACAAATTCGCCGCCTTGCAGGTGTCCATCACGGAACCACCGCCGACCTGTTTCACAAAACAAACGATAATTCGTAAATTTCTTATTACGCGCACTTTTTATTTTCTTATTTCTGTCAGCGGTCAGCATTTTGATGTATTTTTACATACCGCTATAAAAGCATCAAAGTTTCCACGCTTGGCAAACGCGATCGAGTCCTGCAAACTCTGCTCGGTCGGTTCCACGCGTACTTTATCGTAAATCTCAAATTGAATGCCGTACTTGGAAAGACTGTCAATGGCGGTTTTTACGGGAGCTAAACTCGCCAAATTGGAATCGGTCATTAGACACGTTTTCTTCGCTCCCAGATTTTGAATGTCCATTCCCAATTCTCTCGTTACTCCTACTCCGTAACGCACCGTGGAACAAGCCATCTAAAATTTTCAAAATTAATAATCTGCTGTTAATATTTTTCCAATAACGTCAAATTTGTATTTTAATAGTGCATCGAGAAGTATAAATAAATTAAAAGAATTTCAATGACAGATTTACGTTATTTGTATTACTCTGCATATAATATGCACAATATATAATAATTTTATTAGAACACTTGTGCGAATCGCGCGAATCTTGATATGCTTGCATATCACAGAAAATTATCAGAAACTTAAAAACGGCAGTGATAAATTTATACAGTTGTTTCAAAAATAATCCTTATCTAAATTCAGTCCGCGGAAAGCCTTCGATTTGATGAGACACATAGTCTACAATCAATACATATCGTACATGAGATTTTTTGTGTAAAAAAATTTCAACGTTGTTTTACCTCAAATGCATACTCTTTGTCAGGTGCAACATTTGCCGCGGTACTTCGAGCTTTTCCATGCTCGTGTACACCGGTAACTCCTGGATTTCCGTGAGCCGGACACCTGCATCTGAAATACGAGTGAAAAGTACAGAATTATGCGAAATTCTCTCTCTCTTTCGCATTTGTTATTGTTAGAGAAATTTTATAAAACAAAGAACGAATATCGTTGTATCTATCTTGAATTTTTATGGATTGTTTTAACGCACGTCCAAGTTCTTTTAACAGATTGTCGTCATAATCGTGTTATATTATTTTTCTCCGTGTCTTTTTATTATATTTATTTACATAAGACTTCGAAAGATTAGAAGAAATGTCATCATTTTATCAAAACACTTATTATTTTATCAAAATATAACGCGATAATATAATTCATCTCGATTATCTTGCTTGTGGCTAATCATGTCAGCAGATAACTAGAACACATGCGATGCATTCTGATTAAATTATTATTCATGACGCTACATGCGATGCAACAATCGCGTAGTCTATTTCATGACGTCGATAGTTTTATTTCTGCTTATTATAAAGAAATATTTTGAACAGTTCAGCTTTTACATATACTTACGATTGAGATGAAATAACTTGGAGGAGGTCAATAACCCGTCGTCTCGGTAGCATCTCTTGCGCGCAATTAAATTTCGATTAAATGCGACACAATACCGGGCAACAAATTATAACGCACGTCTTTCGACGGAAAATATTACGAAGCTACGTTCTACACGAACTTCTCGTGCCTCTCTCTCGACTTGCTATCACGGCCAGTTTCATATTCCCCCTCTTTTTTCCTACAGCATGTTTACCACTTGTTTGATGAGTCTCCGTCGCATGTGGTCGTACTTATACGTGAACAGTGCTGTACCAATAAAATTTTATCAAGTTCCTGTGATACTATCTTTATTGTATATTAGACAGATGAAATATGAAAAGACGATTGCTGCGATTTGTGTCGGTTTCCAATTTAGATGTTAATTGTGCAATAGTTACATGCGATTTATAGTCGTGATTTTTTCATCTAAATTTATTTAATTTATGAAACTTCAAGTATACGATTTGAATAATATTTTACAAAATATACTTATATTTATTTCAAAGCTATATCGTGCGTGAGATGTGTATAGACGATTATAGTTATATTTCATAGTAGGTTTTATACATATTTTATGATAAAAAACTACTTATTAAATATCTATCAATAACATCTACTTCGCATGTGTTGCGACATAGAACCGCTACTGATATGCGTCAATGACTTTAGTCTGATTTTGATTGGCAAAATGTATACTTGTTTTGCACAAGTACATCAATTCTTTGTATTATAAAATAGTCGAACAACAGTTTCGAGTTCATTTAGTTCTATATCATTTATCAGTGTAAACATACTCGTTATATAGGATTTGTTTTGATGTCGAAAGTGATGATGACGCGGAGTGTCGATTGAATATTGATTTTTCTTTATTAGAGCAAAAATTTATAATCATTGTTGTTTCTGCATCCATTCTAAGAAATACTCTTTATCTCATTTACGTAACATACTTAAATTAATTAACGGAACAGGAAATAAAAACAAAGTTTGAATGTATATATATTTAAAATTTTATTAAAATGATATTTACAGCAATACAATATAACATGTAATTGTATAACTTGCGCAGCGATATAATAAGTTATACTCAATATCAGCAATATTAGTTTTGTACGTAAGTTTTTGAATATTTTCAAAAAAGATATTCTCAGCATAAGTATTAAAACGAATTAACGTACGTAAGTCTTCCTTTCATGTATACCTAAGATACCAAGTGCCCAATTTCCAAATATATATATATATATATATATATATATATATATATCATCGTTATAAGTTATATTTTTATTTTTTAACGTGATTATATATATAAAAATATGTACTTTTTCATAAGTATATATCATATAGTTTATTTCTCTTTCTAATGTTTCTTAAAGTAGACTTTTGTCGAAATTATAAATAATAAATATTTTGTTCTGAAATTGTTTTAAATTGCAACTTCTTTTTTCTAAGAACGGTGTTCAATTACAAAAGTTAGGAAAGACTAATTTTTGTATTTGTTGTATACATTCTTAACTTAAAAATTCTAATTAAATATAAATTTTTAATTTTGATCATTTACTTTTAAAAAAAATCTACTCAGAATTCATTATATAGTATTGTTTATAGTATTTTATATAAATACAGATTATATTTCTTATTTCTATTAGGTATTGTTTTCACATTAAATAACAATAAACTTTTAGTTCGTAATTTGTAACGTAAAAAAAAAAAAAAAACAAGACCAAGAAACGTGCGTTTCGACAAATCGTACGCGTTTCCGTGTCAAATTAAATGCTCATATTTGTATCTGTGTTTTTTCGTCGGTTACAATTTAACACAATGCATGCCAAATCAAAATAAATAATTTTCTTTATTTTATTTGTATTCTTTTACACAGCACAAATCAATCAATCATTTTTATAATAGTTCTCTAAATAATCTAATCCAATTTTAAACGTTGATATACATAGATTTAACAAATATATTTAAGTTTTTTTCAGATATTGACAAAAATTGATTATTGTTTTAATTGCGCATTTGAACCGATAATTCATGATCGCAATACGCGCGTAAATACGCACGGAAAAAACTTGCTGGAATACCAAGAAGATTAATACTATTACATAGCCAGCAAGAAAAATTTGTTAAGTCTATTATTTTTTAACTAGCAGAGAATTTATAGTCAATATGAGATAATATACGCTGGATGTACATGCAAAAAATATATAAATATATATAAATATATATAAATATATATTTTTAAACGCGCAAATTACTACACATGGAAATTCGAATTAAATTCAATTCGAAATTTCATTTAAGATGTTTGATGTTGTATCTCATTTGTGTAAATTACTCATTTTACTCCTATAAAATTTAAAAAATCCGTCGGGAAAAAGAAAACACATTGGCCAGATGGTTTCTAATTTAATTGTCGTTTTGCCAGTAAAATATTTTGTTGGTGAAACAAAGAATTCAGTAAGCTTAGCAAATTTTTCTTGTTCATATAATGGCAAAAATTTTTTTTTCCGTGTGTGTGTGTGTGTGTACGCGAACTTTCCACGACTCTCACATATATCTTATTTTTGCAAACACTGATTTAAAACAAAAATCTTGAGCTTGCCAGGGAATATCACACGTATGTCGCAAGCTAATTAAAACAAGAAAATAATGTCGGAAGAATTATTTTGATCTGAAAGATTATTCGTTTTAACATATTTTTGCAAAAGTAACTCGCAATCGTTAACTTTCATTGTTCATCCAATAACTGTCTGCTATTGATTTCTCTTGATTTGCGAACGAGCGACGCAAAGTGGTCTTTGATGGCTCACGCGACGACCAGTTTTTGGATAAATTACGATATCGTTGATCGCCCCGTAATTGGTTACTTAATTAATCAGGAAAACAAGAGGTTTTCTATACACTCTCTGGCACAATTTTGTCGTAATGGAAGGTACTGCTCGAGTAGAAGCTACCTCGTTTCGGCATGTGGGGCGTGGCTATCTCCTCCTGCAGAGGTTTGTACACCAGACCGCAGTTCTTGTTGTCAACCAGGCCCGGACGAAGGATCAGAGGCGGCCTGATAACAGGACCTCGTCCTCGTTTGTTCGCCAAGCAGCAGGCGATACGCGCCACTAACAGGAAGACGACCAGCATCAACAGAACAGTACCGGAAACCAACCACAGTTTGAAACCGGGCGTTTCGTAGGCGAGACGATTACTCTGCCAGGTGATCTCTTCGACTTCCGAATCCTCGTCTCGGATCGGATCATCGTTGTGTCGCATGCCGTGATCAATGTCCAACTTAAGAAGCTTCTGTAAGAAATGCATTAGTCAGCATTATCGTTCGAGCTGGTAACGTGACGTCATCGAGACGTCATAGCGTCAAAACGTATTTGAATAATTGTATAATGTACAGATAAATATGTTTGCGCGTGGCGCAATTCTTCGAATGAATATCTTACTTCTTCGTTCTCAAGCTCGTTCTTCAGTAGAGTATCTTCGGCGTCTTCGTCGAAACCGAGAAGAACATCTTTCGGATCTGTGGCCTTTCTGCCGGGAGGTCGTCTCGGCGGCGGACCGTCCTGAATTCCGTCGCAAACCACCTTCGCTAAATCCACCCACTGACTTATGCCTCTCGAGTCGGAGTCATCGTCAACATCAGCGAAATCATTGACATTGCTATACAAGTATATTACGCGAAAAAAAAAAATTAAGAGGATTCTTGAAACATTTAAGCTTAACATTTAAAGCTGAAACTTAGCACTCACGTGAGTATCTCAGTCGGTTGTACACCGTGATCAGTGAGCCATTGTATAGCTTCGTGGAACTCGTTGTCGCAATCCAAGAGATTCTTCGACAAATCGAGACCAGTGAGCTTCGGTGTAGCCCTAAGTTCCTCGACGGTGATTCGTCGTAGAAGATTATCGCGAACCGACAGGAATCTGAGAAGAAAAACGAAATCGTTCGTAAACACGAGAATTCATCAGATTGCATTTTGCAATAAGCAACCATCTAATTTCGTTAAAAAAAATATATTTTATAAGATAAATGTCTCAGTAACCGGACATTTATTTAAAAAATAACAAAGTATTTATATATTTAAAAAGATAGAAACGAATAATTGAAAAATTATATCTAAAACTAAAATACTTAGAACATTGAAAATTGTTATGATTAATATTTACATATTCAATAATTACTTTTTAAATTTATTACATTTAGTTTTTAATTATTTCCGGTAATTTTGATCATTGGGACATTTACCTTAGTAAGTTATACTTGTAGAAAAAGAGAAGAGAATCGTTATGAAGTTCTTCTAACTTTGTGACACTTACCGAAGGCTCTTCAATGGTACTCTCGCTTCGCTCCATACGCGCTCGAGGATGCATCGACTCGCGTCCAACCTGACGAGTTCAGGAGTGTCCAAGAACGGGGTTACCTGCATCGTTCTCAACGGATTACCAGCGAGATTCAATTTCATCAAATTCGCGGCGCCGTGGAACATTCCACGTTTAATGAAAGAGATTTTATTGTCGGAAAGATCCAATTCTTTAAGAGACGTGAGGTATTTCATGATTTCGTCGGGTAGCTCGGTCAAGTGGTTGCTCGCGAGATTCAATTTAGAGAGCACCGGCATCTCGTCGAACGTACCCGGTTCGAGAGTCACCAGACCGCAATTCGCACATTCGAAACGGTAGACACTGTTGGAACAACAATAATTTGTTACCGGCGATCTATTCGTCTCGCGTCTATTCTTTTAAACCGAAGCCGAGATACTCACCCGAAGGAATTGTATTCCAAACCGTGAGTTCTGAACACCGGCAGAGTCTTCAAATCGGGGTTGTCGTTCAACAGTATAACTTGCAATCTTGAGTTGGACTTGAAGTGATGCTCGGTCAACGATGAAAGCTTGTTATCGCTGAGATCCAGGTGCGTTAACTGAGTAAGACTGCTGAGTGCGTACTGATAAAGTTTTCTCAAATTGTTTGATTTGAGATCCAACTCGTTCAGCATTGGCACTCCGTCCAAATTGTGGGCTCCGTCTTTGGCGATCACTTTGATCTTATTTCTCGAAGCGTGCAGAGTCACCAGTTGCGGAGCGTACAACGTATTTAATGTAGACAAGTTGTTTCCTGAGAAAAAAGTTTTCATTAATCTCAATTACGAAATTAGTTATCTTTTCTTTCTTTCTTTATCTCTCTCTCTCTCTCTCTCTCTCTCTCTCTCTCTCTCTCTCTCTCTCTCTCTCTGATGTGTTTGCTCTTTTCTAAAATAGATGTGCGAAACCGTTCTTCTTACCAGCGATGTTAAGAATTTGCACTGGTGTGTCCTTGAACAGCTCGTGCGGGATGTCGCTTAACAAGTTTTCGGAGAGGTCCACTTCTACAAGCGAGTCCAGCCCGTTCAAGATCTTGCCGTCGATCTCTCTCAACCTGTTGCCGCGCAGATTGAGATATGTGAGGCCGCGCATTTTCGAGAATGCGGTGCGTTTCAACTTTCCAATTCCGTTATTTGAGAAAACGAAATCGGTGACCGACGGCGCGTGCAGCAGATAGTGCTTCGTCGCGTCTTGCATAAGCGGATTGCCGGAGATCGTGAGCAGGCTGAGTTGCGTGTTGTTCTGAAAAGTGTTCGGGTGAATCTCCCGGAGACCGTTGCGCGTCAAGTTCACGGCAAACAGATACGTGATGCCGTTGAAGGCGGTGCGATCGAGCTCGACTATGTGCGTGTCGACGATGGTAATGGACTCCAGTTGCTGAAGACCGCGAGCTCGCAGGGCGTTCGGACCCAATCGGATCTCGCCGGCGTCTTTAATTCGCAAGTGAGCGATATTCGGTCCAAAAGTTTGTCCGTCCACCAATTTGGTGCAGCTGCAAGAAAAAAACAAGAACAAAAAAAAAATTGTAGAAAAAGTGTACGCATCATTCGGGAAGTTACATATTATATTTGTACTATTTTTTAAGCAATAGAGTCAAGTGCATAGCAACGTCGATAACGCGGTTTCGATATTACGGTACAATAAAAAATCGAGACGAACCGCCCGTTATCAGCCAGCTGAGATTAAATAGCGATAACGCACCAATTCTGGAACAATCTACAGAGTAAAGAAAATTTCGTTGATGCGACGCGATAAAATAATTACTTTTTATTACGTTTAAACGCAAACTGCACCGTAATTTTTTAATTATCTCATCCGTTTGCAGATATTCCCGCACGCGAACACGATATGACAAACAAGAATAGAACAAGATATACACGAAAGCACAAATTTACATTGAATGGGTGAATGCGTGAAATAACTGTTCGTACATCGATGTAAAAGATTACGTCACATTAGTGATATTTGCATTAAATGATACGTCTTGCTAAGACACGTCACTTAACGCGAGCATTCACCAACGGGACATTATTTAGTTATATAATGATCCGATTAGAAGCTGGAAACCTACGTCGCGGTCATCGCAGCGGCGTATTGCCCGACGCATTTGCAGTAATCAGGACACTGCGTCATGACTTCCTCATCATCATCCAGATCATCCCCTTCGTCGTATTCGTCGTCTTCGTTGTATTGGTCCTCGATCTCTTCGATTTCCTCGTCACTGACGTCGTCGTCGTCGTAGACGTCATCGTCTTCCGATTCTTCTGATTTGTCGTCTTTTTCTATTTTTTTAACTTTTTTTGTTGTCAAGTCGCTTGGTGTCGATGTGGTCGGCTTGCTTCGTAAGTTTGCGCGATCCTTTTGTGCCTCGGCTTTTAAGGTTTCCGCCACCTCTTCGTCGATCTAAAAACAATCGGTTTCAATAGTAATTAGACGTAACTTTTAACGATAAAATTTAAGGATAATATATAAATTTATCTTTTAAATTACGTTTAATTTAATATGTAAAGTAACGTGATCTTTAACAGAAATATTAATTAATAGTGACATTTTAATAACTCGCAAGTAAAAATAAATATTTGTCATTTCTTTTTAAATGTAGTGGCAATGTCTATACAAATTTATAAATAAAAAGAACAGGACTCGTTTTTGTTTTAGCAAATCAAAAATATAGAATGTAATGTGTGTACGTGTGACTTTCATTTAATCGAAATCTCATACTAACCTTGGCATCGATAGTATCCGTGTCCAAAGTGTGTATCTCCTCCATTAATAAATCCTTCATATTTCCGAAATGTTTGACATAATCTAGAATTTTGTCTTTTGGCAACGTCTTCTCAGTTGTATTGACATGATCTGAGAATTTGTTCGTTATCTCATCAAGTATGACATTTGTAGTATTGATTTTGCCGTTCTGAGCAAATATCGTGGTGTACAAAGTCCTTTCGGTGGATGTAGGAGATGACGAGGTGGCGACGATGACCGCCAAAATGATGGTCAGCAGCCGAGCTGCCGAGACCTCCATTTTTTCTATTTTTTTTGCGGCTTATTCTGAAAAACAATCGGACTTTGTTATTGTATGATTGACAAAGAGAGATAATTCTACATTCTAGAAATTGTACGTGTTTGCGATAATAATGCGCGTCGGTGATTTTTTTTCTCCCTGAAACTGTGTATCCATTGTTTATACATTATCCAATTGTTACAGTGAACTTTGCTATCAGAGTTCTTTATTATTATGAATAATCAATCATGAGGGATTGTGTTTGATTTTCGTGAACATTGTCTCTCGATATAAACATTTATACAGGACGACTTCACGTTTTGTTTATATTTTGCGCTCATACGTTTTATAAAAATTAATTTAGTTTTAATTTATAATAGATGACTATAAAAAAATGTTTTGTTATATACGCGCGCAGAAACATTTGTTTTCCTCCTCAAAGTTGATGTAGAAAAATGCATCACACTGCACTACTACACTTCCTATATGTAAAGTGAGACTTTTTTTTTCACCCTTTCCAGAGTAACATCTGGCAACCAGTCTGCTTCTTCTCACGCCAAACACATCGCTTTGTTCGTTTCGACTTCTTCGAAAACTTATATAGCGATTGTGATTGAAATCGTATACATCCAAACTCAAAAATTACATATTTAAAACTTTATAAAAAATTAAAATACATCTAATTCTATAATTAGTGAAAATTGCTAGTTTTGTTTGTGTTGCCAGAGTTTAGAGAGCTTTATTTTATAACGCGTATATAATTGCTTTATTTTCCCGAATAATGTTTCTCGGTATCGTAGCCTTACGAGTGTTGTTATGTCGGGGTGTCACGTTCATGCTGGCGCAATCAAGTCCGAAAGCGGAAGCATCTAGCGGTTTACTAAGAAACAAGAAGAAACGACTTCCGCAATAAGCTGCCGCTATGAGGTTTCTTCTGCTTATTTTGACATTTTTTTCACGGATACGGTCGGGAGTTTTAATTACTTGTTTCACTCTTATTACACACTGATACTAATTAACCGAACAGTCACAGAAGTGCGAATGTTATTTCTCTACGCGCGATGCAATTTATGTAAAAACTCCATAAACTTTTTATTGACTCTTCTGGCAACTGAATGTTATAACTTCATTTTCGTCTAACAATGTACCTTTAAATTCGATCCTACAAAGAAGCTTGCGAGAGCTCGAGGATATCCTTCAAACTCGCCTACCGTCTTGCGATACCGAGAGATTTTAACGAACGATTCCTGCACCCGAGACGCAGTGCCACGCTATATTCGCGTTTACAACGTTGCTGCCCCACCTACAGCAGCTGACGTTAGATAACCGTGACGATTTGCAGACCATTGCGACTTCTGGCACGTATGCACATATTCATCTTCATATATTCGGTTTCGCGAGATAATCGAAACGCGCTTCTGATGAAAAAAGCAAACCGATTTTCAGACATCGCGTATTTTGATTTTCTTTTTTTGGGGGGGTGCTTTTTAAATTGATCAGCGGGAAGAGATTGAGATCCACAGAAGGTGAACAACTTCTTTTCTCTTCTTCCTGAATCAAATATATGAAGATTATGTAGGTAGGTCGCGTTCTGACATTCGATGAATAAAAACGCGCGCATATTCTGGTCGTTTAGATGACAGTTAAAGTAGCAAAGTCAGAAAATAAGGAATTTTCCCAACAAATGTGACGTTGGATATTGATAAGCTTGCATTCGCGCAATTATCGTTGCACAATGCGTCAGAGATCTAAGGATAAGTACTTACATATAAAATAGACTTCTGATACGTTACTAAATATTTTATTCTCGCACAGTACGTTTTATTATTTTATCATTGAGATATAGAAAATGTATTTTAGAATATTATGTTAAAATATTTACATAATATTACGTATTATATAATATATTTATCTCTTGGGAGTCGCGACAAGCTGTCGTTAAATTGGCTTTGTGTATGCAAAGCAGAGTTAATTGAATTTATTTTATAAACTTGTTGAACAGCATTTGTGCAGAGTTACGTGTCTCTCATCGATGCACTGTATATTTTTATCAGTCACGTATTTTTACTGACTCGGTTTGAGGTACAAAGATCGCTTGTATGATTGAGAACTTTTATCGCGGTCTTCTTATTATTTGCAGGTCTTCTTATTATTCGTACGTGAAATATCTGTGATTGCCTTATAAGTTGTGCCAAAAAATCCACTTGACACACAATATATAATACCCGAAAATATATATTACATTCCGGATATTGATTTTAAAGATTTTACAAGAAAGATAAGTAATTATCGAATTCTGGACTGATTGTAAATTATTTTCGTGGAAAAGAAACAAAGTGTTTTTTTATTATACAAAATTGTATGTAGATATAATTTCCAATAGTTTTTTTTATAGATGATGAAAAAATTAGTCTTTGATATTTTATTAAAATCAATTATTATATTTTATTAAAATCAGTTATATTGTACAAATATATAAAAGTTTTAGAGTATAATCTGCAGTTGTACGGATAAACATCTAATGTTTAGCAACGCAAAAAATTGTGTTATTAATAGAATTGAGACGCGATTAAGTTCTCAATTGAATATCTTTACTTCAAATCCCACGTTGTGTTATCGCACGTTTAACGTATCAAACAAACTGACTTGACACGTATCCTATTGTTTGTACTCTTAGGCTGATCGGATTCAGCTTAGATCAAATAAATTAAATTCCCGAAGCGCGGGATTTTACGCGGTTCGTTACGACAATGCGGCGTCGTTTTCTTCCGCGTAAACAATTTCTTGGTGCATATCTGCTCCGAGATGCAAATGTATAAGCGGACGAGGAATTGGTAAGACCGACGCGTACTTCCTACGTAAGAAATAATGCGACAGAAACGTCGCAGCACGACATGCAAATCGAGGATTATTTTTCCGCAACAAAAAACACTGATTCCGAGAAGCTCACTCGAGGTGTTTTATTCTATTGGAATTACAATCAAAATCAAAAGAATGAGTGACGCGGTAAACAATATATTTTTGGTTCACTTGACGCGATAATTATTTCAATATATTTAATATGATGAGAAAAAATTCTAAACTACATCTGAAGAAAAAAAAACTCTTTTGTTTCAGTCCTTTGAGGATTTAAGCGCAATTAACTGCGTAACAGTCGCTCGAGAAGCTTCTTCATCTCGCGATGACAATGGAGTTATCTTGCACCGATGTCTCGTTTATCTCGTCGACACGCGCAATCGTTGAGAGACATAGTGTGTGATCACACAAAAGTTAATTCAATATTCGTTTCTATATCACGCGATATGTATAGATATTTTTTTTTTTTAACTGGATTGCAATCGAACATCAGGTATCATGACTACTCGATTGGGAAAATATCTTTGAAAATTATGAGGATTCATTTTGACAGCTGTGCCAACGAGATTATTTATTTTTACCGTTTTCCGACTGGTTTTCGTAACACGTTTTTCTATTGAGATTATCGAAAGAAGACATATAGAAACCTGCTTCTCACGAAAATCCAAAATCTATTTTCCATCTATTTTCCCGTATACGGAACAGGTTCTTTGTTGTGAGAAGAGAAATTTCTCCAAGCCAAAAAAAAAAAAAAAAAACATCATCCGTGGCTGTCATTTGTGTGGAAGAAGATCGAGCGCCGTAAAAGCGAACAAACATACGTTTCACGCGTGAGTTTGAGAAGAAGCGGAAGAGCTACAGAATAAGGCGAGTTCCATCTGGAGCTCCTTTGTCCGATCCCTAGAAGATAACTCGAAGTTGAGCCAGGTAGAGTTACTTGCTAAGCGCAGGTGGTCAGCTCCTCCCCTTGGGACTTTCAAGTCCCAAATTGCCTGAGGGAGCTCTTCAGCCGCGGAGCGGCTGTGAAATCGACATAAAAGAGAATCGTAAATCTCGAACAACGACACGCGCGCACACACGTACGACGTTAAATCAAAGAACAATACTCTAAAAAAAAGAACAATCTCGGCAGAGTAATGAAACAATAGATTACGAAAGAATCATTCTTGAAACAAGAAACATTAGCTTGATGTTTAAAAATAGAGTTCGGCTTTTTTCAACAGATAAGCACATTTTCTTACACGAGGAAAAAATCTTCTGAGTTCTTTTATGAAATCTTTTGCAAACTTATGTGTATGTGTGTGTGTAACTTGAACAAATGATTATATTGGTTGTATATGGGTATAGAGATTGAGAGATTCTGCAGTGATATTTTTTACAAACGCCCTCACGCACACACACACACACACAATAGCGCGAACACGCGTCCTCGAAGAAGTACACTTCGCTTTCCAAATAGAAATTGCACTTCCATTTTACATCGCCATTCAACACGTCGTGAATGATCGTGATTCATTCAGAACAAGCGTGTTTTTTCGACAATGTTTGACCAAATATAACAACTATTCCTCAGTCGGTCAATTGTAATTAATAGAAATTCAATTTGATACAAAAGAGAATTGGTAATTTAGACTATCTCTTGTGATATTTTGTTATATTCAAAGAATCCGCTGATCTCGCAGAAACGATTATTATCGTAGTTTTTGTCGATGAATATATCTCACGTACGTAAAAGTACATATCGCTTTGCACATAAATAAGACTGTTAAAAAATATTACATATTTATATACATATTTATACATATTTATGCATATTTATGCATATTCTTTTCGCGCGCACACTTGGTTGTTTTATTCTTGTAATCGTGATATTTGTTTTGTGCAATTTGAATATGTGCATCTGATGTTTGCTATTATTAGTAAAGCGACACATAAAGATACACCGACTGCACATCTAGTCTCTTTAGTTTAATAGTCGTGTGTAACATAAGTATTATGCAGATAATAGATTCCACGGAACATGTATACAAATGACGCATTTCTCTATTTGTGACTTCTCCTTTCGTACAAACACACACTTTGTCGTGAATATCGCGCACTTATTGCGCCTATTGCACTTCTATAGTAATTTTATCCTATTTAGCTGACTTTTTTTTTAAATTAAAATACTCGAACAATATTCTTTTACACACTTTTGAATTTTAATGTAAATGTGTGTGTGATTATCGCCCAGTATATTTACATGTGTGCAACGCGATAAACTATCTTTCCGTAAGATTGTCAGACCATATTGGACTTTGACGTATAAACAAGTTGTTTTTGTTACACTACATCTAAGTTTTAAAAATTACAGGAAAAGTTCTTCAGAAAAATAACTTTTAATTAAATGATCTCTATCTTCTCTCATATATACCTGGGGAGAGTCCATTTAACTCTCGACACAAGAGCGTGCAACTTTCTTATCTATCGCTGCGCAGTGTCTTATCTCGCGTTATCGTGTATATTTGTTTTATTTCATCTTATACTATATATTTCTCTCTTGTACTCTGTACTGGAAGAACATATTTGTTTTGTCTGTGAATGTGCTATTGTCTGCATGCACATTTAAAGCGAGTTAATAAACAGTAAAGTGTGCAATTGCAAACACATTGTATACGTGTGTATGTGTGTGTGTGTGTGCACGTTTTCAGATTTTAATATTTTTTTTTAACTTCTTTCAAGATAATAATCCTGCAAATTTGTACTCGCATAAATGTATAAAAACTCGTTTTCTTCGCATATCTTTCAATTTTTAATTTCAAGAACTTGTTTTTCTCGACACAAAATTTTTACTTAAATATTTTCACTTTAGCTCGAAATCGAATCTTATCGAAGGATACGTATGCTACAAGCAAAAGTAATTCAAATTTCACAAGTAACACCTACTCACGCACGAACGTTTCTCGGAAACATCCAGTGTCAATTGGTTCGACACAACTGTCGACAGCCTGAATTCCTAGAAATCGACTAATCACGACGACACTCTTCTTCGGTACTGTAATAATACTTTTCCGTGTGTGTCAGTGACCGTCGGTTCACCAAGAGAGGTCAATTCGCGTCGTTGACCTTTTGGAGCGCGGTTCGGCAGAAGGAAAAAAAAAGAAGTGGAAATAGTAGAGGCGGAAATGAAAACGGCCACGCACATGTCGATATTTTCGTATTCGATTCAGACAGATGATACGAGGCTGTCGCTTGTGGGTAACGCGGTACCAAGGACGAGAAAACACACACACACACACTTTAGTCGATTTAAATACGGAGAAGATACCTTCGTAGCGCAAACATTATTAAAAATTGCATGACTCTAATGGTAGCCGCAACTTGCGCGGCAATTCTACAGGAGAAGAATTTGAAACGCACGTACGGTTTCCATCAATTAGATTGCAACATAATTATAATCCAATAATTATGTAATTACAGCGGATATCATAATTATTTTCTACATTCCGTTCTCCAATGTTACTGTGCGCAATAAAATTGGTTTGTTTCGAAGAGTCGTTAAAACAAAGAAAACGGTGGCGCATAGAGAGAAATTTTCCAAATGTTATTATCGCGCAATTCCTCGTCACAAACACGTAGCACATTGAGAAACACCGTCGTTTTCAGTGCAACGCGGCGGATCATCGCAAGCACGTTCGTTTCCACGTAGCCTTTTATGGTCGCTTCGCCACGTGAATCAGACTCAAATATCTTCCGTAGAATAACATTCTGGACTTTTCGTTAATGATATTCTTCAATTTTTTTGAGAATATCTTGATGAAGACATTTTGCAACAACTGAATTAAATGTTGCATATTGCATTTCTAATTTATGTTCTCGCTAGCAGACGCGTATGAGAAATATATGCTCGAAGAGAGACGTATTGCTCGCATACCTGTCGATTTCGTAACGATTTTTTATACCATCGACTGTTTTTCTCATTTGTTTTTTTATTAATATAAATCATTTCTGAAGTTTAATCAATACTTCCATTAACATTAATGTAACATTAATGTAATATGTTAATGGATACTGAGAGATTTTTTAAAATTACTTTTAATCAGAGGCAGAGTTCTCCGCGGCAATAAAAAACAACGAGCATTGAAATAAATAAAAAGTACGCACTAATTAACAAAATTTAAATGCTTTGTATGTGATGAAGTTTTCTCTGAAAAGAATATTCCTTTGCTCATCAATAGAATCGCATGAAACACGGTCGTGTGATACACGTGTATTAATGATTAAGTTTTTTTTTTTTTTATCACACATTATTCATTCTGTATAGATAAGAAACTTGTTCGCTGATACTCGTTGTTCGAAACATACATTTTCCTCGCTTTAACAAAAACAAAACAAAAAACGAATATTCTCCTTTTTTCTTCGAGCTTTGAATGAGAAGAAATTGATACATTCTAGCACGCGCATTGTCTTTGACATTTACATATTCGGAATGTACATAAAAATACAAGCATCGATACGTGAAAAAGATCTTATGTCTGGAAATATAGAAATAATGGTCGATGTTCTGTCATCTCTCTCGACAATTCGATGGTGTTTCCCGTTGTTCTCTATAAAAATATTTGCTTTATTTTTCACACAGGTTCATGTCCATAAGCAAGTACTTTATAAGCAACACATTTTACACCTAGGCTCTTTGAGAATATAAATTGAAATTAAATTGCGCGTCGAGTAAATGTGCGTCCTTTAATCAAGAATGCAGTATAGCGACTTGATCCGCTCCACGGTTGTACCTATAAAAACGTTCTAACGTGTTCGCGCCTTGACCGTCATCATTAGACGCACTCAGTTCGCTTTCACATTCAGATTTTTCGGAGACTGTGCGCTTTGTGCACGTAAAAATAGATACACATCTGGATGGACACTGATCTTGCTATTACATAATGACGCGATCCAATTTATGAAAGGCACGACACAATAATAGAGCTCATTGCGTTACACATTGTGTGCGTTGTAACGCACTCCGATTTGGAGCACATGGTGCGATGATAAAAGAGTGCAAAAAATAAAATCCACGGAAAAATTTCAAGCATAATCGAGAAGTCCGCAGCAAACTCATCAAGAAAGATTATTAAAAAAGAATGAATGTTTGACACGAGATATATCGAACGAAAGAAAGAAAATAAAGTACGCAATAAAGATAGAACAGATTTGCTCATCGAAGGATATCGTGATTTAATCGTTGTTGAGATTTGCTGATTTTTTTTCTTCACGTGATGCATCGCCGCTATTGGAGCGAGAATATTTCGAAAAAAATTATTTAATAAAGATCGAGGGACCACAATCTGTGTTCGATTAAACGCGGATTTATTGTCTGGACTAAAAATATACGGTGAGATCACTGTGTACACCAGACATTCTGTCAAGTCAACAACCACGTTGCGCTACAAGCGAGCGAATTTTCATTGGTTTCCGATGCGCAATTGACGCCAAGTGACGAGCACCAAAGAGAATTTCGCGTCGGTTTTGCGACAACATCGACGTGATATTTTTACGACAACGAAAAATTTGCATATGCGACGGCTATAACGATTTTCAGGTCACGCTGTAAAGTCCGAAGGATAGAATTGAAAATAAGAATGACTCAGGTACATATACACTTTCTGTCGATCCTCGCTATCAATCGTCGCAACGGTTGTTCGACGATCAAAATCCACTTTCGCGAAGCTTGAAAAGTCTCGCCACTTGTTGAGGTGAATATCATTTCCCTTGCGATTAAATTAGAAAACGACTCGATCGATGCTCCGATCGCGCACACCATCAATCAGGTGTATATTTAATCGATCTATTTCGATTCAATCCGTTAGTACGTGTGTTGATGTTGAATTGCGTATAATGACATATTATTGCGCGCAGTTAAATAATTTGCTAGTTTATATCCGTAACGACACGCACCGATGTTTGATTATAATATTACAATAATCATATGAGACGTCAGTGAAAACTCATGAATATAGAACAGTATGAGTTTCAATTTTTTTTTTTAAATTATATTTGCGCGTAGTTTGACATTTGTCAAATTCTTCTCTGGCGCGCCATTGTTAAGGAGTTTTTTTTTATGAACAAGAAAAATGTGCTGACAAGAAGACGCAGACAATAGCCTTGGAAATTTTTAGAAGCTACTCGTCTGCATGTATATACATATATGAATATATAAATATATAAATGAATTTATGTAAGTACATAAGTATGTATTACACACATAAACATGTAAATTTATTTATATGTCTGTGTAAATGTGTGTGCGTAGTTACAATAAAAAAAAAAAAAAAAAAAAGACAATCTTAATCAATTGTGTCAAAATGATTACTAGACAGAAAACGGATAAATTTTAATCGTAAAATTATATATAAAAATGTTTCAAGTAAAAACACTCGAGAAATATAACAAGTATTGCGACAATCATGTGGCGTTAAAAAAAAAAATAAAAAAAAAGAACAGCTAACACCGATAAGATAACATCCCCGGTACAACACAATTATCATTACGTTTCGTGACGTGTGTATGTGCCCAAAGATCTTCGGCGAGGTCAAACGAGGTCGGAGCCATTTTGATCGATCGGCGCCAGCCGATCTCGCCCGTTCTTATCGGAGAGAATCGGAAAAAATGTGGACACTCACCTGGTATTAACGGACGTTGATGTTCCAGCAAACGGGATTGCACTCGCAACACGCGCGAACTATGCGTAAAGATCGAAGATATCGATCGTTCGCGTTATGTAGTGCGCACGATGAAATTTCTGTACTAATCGCGTGTTCAGACGCGAGCTGACTTTCGAGGCGTACCTTCCCTCGAGAACGGACGCCGAGCGTGGGGCCCCAGGGTCGGGCACGCCGATTGGTCGAGCCGGTCCCCGGCTCTCTCGATGTTGAATCTCAGGTAAATATCATATATGTACAGGTAGGTGAGCACCGGCGCCACCTCGCCTTTCGAGCTCGAGTTCAAGTAGGACGAACGAGTTGGAAAACGGCTTCGAGGTTGCCAATCGACTGCGTGGGTGTCGACAAGCGAGAAGCGACAGGCTGTGCGGTCTGCAGCTAGAAGGAAGTGCGTAGACAAAGGGAATGAGCGCACATGATTACTTGGCGAGATCGAGGAGGTCGCGGCAGCGCAGAAATCTGTTTTCGATCTCGCCGAGTACAAATGACACTTGGCCACTCGTGTTTCACTTGGCATGGCCGCAAACATTTTTTTTCAATGAGCAATGACAGTGTGAAATAGATAATTTGCTGCATGTGCGTGTAACAGAATTTATTCTGGTGAATTCGCAAGTTCTTCTAAGAATTATTGACGAGAAATTGTGAAGAAACAATTATTGTTGCGTCAGACGCAGAGATTTAAATATCTGCTTAACTTGATAGCGTGATAGTTCTGATAATTTTTCTGAAGGCGAGTTTTAAAATGGACATTTCTAGGAAATCTTAGAAAGATCGCGATCGATAAAGAGCTCGTCTATCCAGAGATAAAATTTATGAGCAATCGGGGAAACTATGAAGAATAATGTACACAGCTTATGTGGAAAATATCTTTTAAAAGCTATAGATAAAACGGTGATAAGCATGGCGATAAGATAAAAGTTAAGTGTGCGTATTGTGTCACACAATTTCTGTTTTTCTCAATAATTTTACACAATGTAATGAAATTTCAGATCTTATTACTCGAAAAAAAAAAAAAATTTATGTAAAGAATTACGCGAAGGACTTATTTCTAATAGAGCACTATTCTTGTTCATTTACTAAAATTGTTTTATAAGTCACGTGAATGAGCAGGTACGTATAGAGAGATGAAAGCAACTATATATTACAAAATGAAGTAATCTTAACCGGTTATGTAAAAAAAGAAATGTTATTAATAATTAGTGATTTATACATGTTTAGCGTGTTTTAATAAATGTTTATTTTTTTAGCTAAATTTTTATTCATAAGCTATGAAAATCATTCTTTTTGTATTTGTATATGTATATGTGTGTGTGTGTGTTTCATCATCTGTTTGATCATATGTTGGTAATGACATAATATATATCACCGTTCGTAGATATACTAAAATATATTTGGAAAAGAATGTATATAAATGTAGATATTTTGAAAATTAATATTAAACTTTTGAAAATTAAACTAATATATTAAATTAATATTAAACTTAATTTCACATTCACATGTGTTATAAGTTATAATTTCATAACATATTGTGTTTCAGTTTTTAACATTATTTGACATATTTTATTCTAGAGGAATATAATCTTTTGATTACTACACACACACACACACACAGTCGATATAATAGAGTTCTATACAGAGGAACTATTGAGAATATCGCGTCATCTGCAGAATATTAACAAAAGCCACTATATATCTAAAGATAGTGTCTTGTATCTTGAGAAAACAAACGTACCCAGACAGCACGTGTTATTAAAAACGACTAAAAGATTTAAAACCGTCTTCTAGACATTTTTATGTCTTTTGGTTTTTCTATACTGTCTGGATATTTAATATTTATTACTTATATTATTTATACAGAGCACCTTCTGATTAAAAAGGCAAAAAATTCATAGGAGCAAGAAGATAAGAAAGAATCATTTAAAATTATTAAAGAAGATATTGTTTTATCTTTAAAATAAAAACAGATTTTTTTCAGAATTTTTCAACTCAAAAGTTGAAAATATTCCGCTTCCTGTTGATCTTACATAAGCGACTAAAAATGGTCTTATCTAGCTTGAATATGTTATCGCGCGACTGTTATCAGATAAGACATTTTTTATCATATTTGTCCATGTCTCATAGCGTGATATCACTAGGAATAACGAAACAGCAAATATCAAGATTTAATTGCGAATTCCATATAAAATATGTTACAGAGTTAGACAGCAGTAAGTAATTTTTGAATCTTGTTTCATGTTAAATTATTTAAAATGTTTAAAATAAAGCACATGTAAATGCGTGTGCAATTTAATTATTTCTTACAATTATTTATAGACAATACATTCTTTTCCAGAATTAATATTGTGTCTCAAAACATACATACATATGTTAAATATTTATTAAAATTTTGGATTATCAAATGTATATACAGTAACATCGTAAACGGTTTTAGTCACGTATTCTTTTTTCAAGCGAGAGTATTTTCGCATCTCAGATGAAAATAATCAAAATGTTGCTCAATTCGCATCACGCGAGTCAAAAGATATCTTCGCGCGTTTTATGATTTCTAGCTACATTGTAAGTTATCTCTGTTTCTTTTCAACGTGTAAATTTTGAAATTATAATTAGCGTCGTTTGTTTGCTTTTGCGATTGAGTTTCTTTAATTATCGTCGTCTCGTGCGTGTTTTTCGCTCGAGCGTGTCGAGAATAAAAGGAGTAAAATTTTTTAACTGTACAAACAAATAACTGCAGATGAAACACGCAATATATGTTTATAATATACTTATAATTTACGATTGTGAACGCACATTCACGTATCAGTAGTTACTAGTGACATATTAACGCTTGTTGAAGTTCTAATTGGTTTAATATGTTGTACTTGCGTGTTGCTTCCTCGTTTTTCTTTTCTTTATATGAATTTTGTTTCTCAACTTGTTGTCGTTTGAACTACCAACAATTTTATATTCATGCCATCTTATCTGTGTGACACGTATGTATTTAAAGTTCCTTATTAGCCAATTAAAATACGTTGTATCGAGAAACGATAAATTACAAAACACAAATTCCTTCGTTTATTAAAACGCGCGCGAGAGGAGAAAACTTGTCAGTAAAATAAAATGAAAGTGAGACCGCGCGCGCGCACGATGGTAATTTAATTACATTTTGTCATGCTCGTCATATATTCTTGCTGTCTGTATATATTCGCGATTTACGACTACGGAAACAAAAGTTAATCTCGATTTAACGATCTCTTTACGGAAAGCGAGCGTTAAAGCATATATTTTAAGATCAACGATAATAAGATTTTTTAAATCTATCTACCTACACAGATAACATCGTTACAGCGAAAGTACACGCGCGGTAAGCGCGTTCGATTACATAATTACAATTGTGCAAGTAGCGTATTTTATAGCTCCAAGTGCTTCTCCCACCGAGTTTATATTTGCGACGCGAATCTGCGCGTATATATCTACGCTTCCAACTGCAAACGCCGCATAGCATATCTTATACGTACAAACAAACACATCGTTTGCGCGAGTCATACACTGTTGCTATAGTTATTAATTTTCCTTTTCGTGTTTTATTTTCGAGATTTTATTTTCCCGCACGTTTGCATTCCGGTCCAGATTGCGAACCGACACGATAGGATTTTCACGTCGACGTATGCGATAGAAATCGCCGACGTATACAATGTAGAATACATACAACGTGTGTTAACGGTAGCAATATTTCATGTTTCACACACACGCACACCTGAATTACAAAAACTATAGGTGGCGGAGACCAGATAAGAGCAGATACCGCGTCGTCGAGATACATCGCCGAGTTCCCATCTCTCGGTGTGAGATCGGCCGATTGCAGACACCGTGAAATGGACCGGAATCGTCTCGGTTTATAAACTTGAACAAATAATGAGATACACCGCGCGCGCACGGAAGCATTTGTCCGAGGGATTTGCGCGTGTCTGAATTCCGGTCGCGAGTTGGTTTATTGACACCTTACGCGGGAATAACACGTGATTTTTAGCCTTGACTGTGTTCCATCACAATTGTTTGTTTGCTTCCTATTTGTGTAACAATAATATGTACTTATAACAATATATTCATGGCGTAAAAAGTAGAGACCGCGTGAAAAGAAATCATGACGCATCGAAAACGCGCGGCATGAATAAGTAACGCGAACAAAGGTCTGTCGTCAATCGTGTCTTATTCTGTCCATTTCTATTCTTTTAAGTTTTTGACATATGGTTAACATTTCCGGATAAAAAGAAGCGGAAAAAACTTTTCTGCGCATCGCGCGTCTAGCTGCATCGCGGCAATGTCATTGTCAGATGACGATTTGTGGCGACCGTCGAAACTCGTCATGTCCGGGAAGTTGGTCCATTAACGCGCGTAACATTCTCGTGCAAACGCCGTTCGCGTTGCGTAGGCGTATCGCAATACCTTCGCGCGGTACCGGTACTTTATCGGCTCATTTTCAGCGACGAGCTTAAGTTTATTTGGCGCGCGCGTTGCAACTGCATCGTCACACGCGCGAGATTATATCGAACAAATTCGCGAGGAGTTGTCGAGATTTGCGAAACAATTTTTCACAGTCGGTAAACTTATGACATTAGTTGGTTGCAATTTGCTTACTTAATTTCCTTTATTTAATTATTTATTTCTTTTTTTATTATGCGTTTCGACTCATCGATGCTCTTCCGCAAACGCAAAATATTTATTATTATTTTATACAATATACATATTGCGAATTGTCGTTATATTATTCTTTACTTGCGTAAAATGCGCGACTTACATAAGCTGGACGCATTTTGACATTGTGAAGCAGTACGTATTACGACGAGATTAAATGCCGCAAGAAAAATACATAATTATCATAATGCTTATATCGAAGCACGGAATGCTTATATCAAAGAACAGATGTTTTACGTCAGTAAATTTTATTAGAGAGATGCAAATAATCGGCGTCATCGCAAGTTACAATTAATAGAGTTCACTATTTTTCTTATACATCTTTTTTTCTCTTTGTTTTTGCATGTTATTATTGTTATCGCGTTAGTTTGAAACGTGATGTTATGAATTTTAACGTAAAAATTTCTTATCGTGACATTTAGTATTTATAATAATTATATTTTATTAAGATACAACTGCAAATTATCTTACAGCTCGCTAAAAATTCTATTACATTCAAAAGTGAGTGATGAATTAATTTATACAAATTTTTAATTTTGCATCATTATAAGATATTATCTCAGCGTTTTGTGGATCACGCGCACAATTAGGGCAGTGCGTGACAGCCATAACATTAAATTAATCGCAGTTGCGTTATGATTAATTCCGCGCGTAACATGTGCTCGCTAATATGTCGCGGAGAACTCGGTTTCAGGGTCTTCAAGACCAACGACAACACAACTTGCTTGGACTAACATTCCAGCAAAAAAATCGAAAACGTATCACGTTACCGTATGGCAGCCCCGAGCGTCTGTAATGACCGTCACTTATACGTGAAAGAAGACTTAACTCGTTCGGACCATCGCGAAAGGTCGATTAATCTCGAATGTTTCGCGACGTCCTACTTTCACATCAGAGCAGGTGCTCTCGCGGAAATCCCCGAATGAGTCACATATAAGATCCCGTACTGATGACACATTATTAACGAAGGTCGATATGGAGATCGGAATGATGTTGCAATAAACATATGCGTGAGCGAAAGGTTTATCAAAAAAAAAAAAAAAAATGTGTCTAACAAAATCACCGCAGACCATCTTGACAGACTCGCGTAAAATGCGGGTCTTGAAAGTTGCAACGTGATAAAAAGAATACGGTTTTTTGTTCAATTGTATTATAAAAAATATTTATTATAAATACATATTTGTATTCAAGGCACAAATACACGTGTTATATTTTGCAGAACTGTCTTGCGTGCAGCTTCATGTCCGCCTTAAGTGTCGACCAAAGGGCCGATCGCAAACGGTTTTAGTCTTCCTGCCATTTAACGTTTAATGTCGTATGTTGTCTCGCTATATATAATTACAAGTAGTCAAGTCTAACACTTTGCACACACGTGATCGATATAAAAGCGGCGCATTCGCTTGTGTTCGTAATTGTCGAGTATTCCCGTCGCAATGAAACGACACGCTACGCAAACATCGATTCGCGTCGATAGTCAGCGCCCAGGGTGAATGTAACAACGCGGACGCGAGGTGCCAATATCTGTCGCATTACGTTACGCGAGACGAATAACGGAACTAATAGCGCGCGGTCACTTGCACTCGAAAATGACATTTGCCTCGCGCAAATATCAGAAGAACATATGTGAGGGAAGCGGGAAGCTTCTTATAAGCGGCACAGCGTTCGCAAACCGCGATATGCGCGCACGCGTCTCGCTAATCTCGAAATCGAGCGTTTGGAGCATTTGCCGACATCGCGATAAATCGTAAGAAGATTATTAAACGCGGAGATCCGATCAACAAAACGCAGATTTGTTTCGATTAGATCTCTCTGTTCATAGACTAAATTTTGCGCAAACAAGTCAAGTCTCATAATTAATGTCAAACATTAGCATAACATCTTTCCATTTGTTTATTCGATTGAGTGGCAGCATGATTGTGGTTTTGTATCTAATAAAAAGTTTGGAGCTTGTTTACCGAGACTCGTTTAAATGTCAATGAATATGCAAAGTACGTGTTCTTTCGTCGAGAGATGGCAATTTTTATGAATTTGGAATAGTTTCCGGATATCATTAGTCTTCTTTTGAATGCTCTCTCTTCCCAAGATAACATCGCGACGACTGCAACATTACAGTCTTATCGCGCTTCGCATATGTACATTGCAAATTGGATACACGCCGGACCCGCAGTGAAAGCGTCGAGAGTACGTCTTGTGTGTGCGTTCATCGAAGACATGCTACCGACGCGTAAATTTGCATAAACGTTGTAATAATAAATTTAACGCTCGTTGATCAAACTTGTATACATGCGAGCGTCGACTTTGATTTTCTGTTGCAAAGAAAGATTGTGTGATCTGTAATAAATTAAATGTATTTGTACATGTACGCGCGCGCGCGCGCGCGTGTGTGTGTGTGTGTGTGTGTATATAAGAAACTCGAATCTGTCCATCGATGGTATCTCTTCAAGGCCGACCGGAAATTTGGAGAGAGAGAAGACGTGGTCCATTCTCGAGAATTAGCACTGACCTAGGAAAGACCTCGAGGTCGCCGATGGCACACATTCCGAGTGCGTCTATATTAAGTTAACTGCTTCATAGCTGCCGATTGGACTGCCGCTCGGCAACTGCCAATATATAGGTGGACGCACGTACCGAGCTGTGGACGCAGGGCTTAGGCAATGCCAATTGCACGCATCCGCAAATTTGCCACCAACTGGCACGCTTATGTTATAGAGTTACTGCGGCTCTATCTAAGTGGCTTTTCTCTCTCTCTCTCTCTCTCTCTCTCTTTTTTCTCTTTCTTTTTTTCTATCTATTTATCTATCTTTATCTCTTCAAGACATTACATAATGTCTCCGTACCGATGACATTCGCGATGACGGAATTGCTCTGAAATCTAGAACGTATTCGTTCGCGGATGTTAAGCGCCGATAAAGAACGGGAATAATTGACTCTCTGAGAAATAACATTGCAAATCGCATCTGCGTTGCTTCCGATGTCTATCGCAATATCATCAGAAATGGGACCAGGTTGAATGGAAGTTTGTGCGGAAAGAGAGTCGCACGGCGAGGTGACCAACGTTTATCGGCCGGTGAGTTGACCATTAGCCGTAACCGTTTATGCTGGCTATTGAGTAACGATCGCAATAAGAAAAATAAAAAAAAAAAAAGAAACGCCATAGAGTCGCAACGCACCTGCGTGGCTCGTTATCGCGCGCGCGAAGTTGTTAACGCGAACGATTGTGCGCGGCAACCTTCGGTGATCCGTGACTCTAATGAGGATACCGCGATTATAAATCCCATCTACATAGGATGAGAAACGATAAATTGAGTTGCAACGGGTTACCTCATAATTGCATTCTTCGAATACGAATAGGTGTTCTCCTTCTGTACGTGTACGTCTTTTGCTCCTGTTGCTCGTTACGAGCACCGATAATAGCCAATTAACCAGGCGATTATTACTTCATATGAACATTTATTTTAAAAACTAAAACTCGAATTGTTTCAAAACGTGTAGTCGCACTTTTGTTTTTAGAAAAGAAACATTGTTACATATGTCACACTTTCTTTTTTTCACACTTTCAGAATATTTTAAAAACGTGAAAGTGAGAAGAAGGAGAGAAAGAAATGTTTCTGCAATATGTGGTTTTTTTCCGCTTTAAAAAGTTCAGTTACCAAGAAAGTTTCGAAATTTCCTACATCTCTCTCTCTCTCTCTCTCTCTCTCTACGCGCATAATTGAAGCGGAATATTGCCGATGTCATAATTTTCCTTCGAGAGAACGCCGCGGATAACTTGAGGAAATTCGTGAAGTAAAGTGTGACGTAATATACCGGTGTGACGGTTCAACGATGTGTGACATGCAATATGACCCTAATCACCGGCATTTCATAATGTTCCGTTGCAAAAAGCCATCGCTACGACTGAGCGATACTCTTAGACGTACATACGTAGACGTGCATATGTATGTGCTCATTGAGATAACCAGTCTCGATTCACAACAGTATCCTTAAGGATGCACTTCCACATATAAGATTTAGAAACGTTGTAGCATTGGAGAAAAGACAGACAATTATGTTTCGAGATGATTGCGTCGATTAATTATTATTATTATTTTTTTTTAAATAGCGCACACACATATATACGCCATAAAGAAAACTAGACACACATACAGATCAAAGAAAATAGGAACATGCGCATTTGTTATCGAGTTCTTATTTATTTCATTATAAATTTAAATTCTTCTCCGAATGCTATGCACGTTTCATCGTCCGTAAAAACGGTCGAGTAAAAAAGGTTAGCAGCGATCTTAAAGTAAAAAACTTGATAAACGACGATGATTTCTTAATAACTCGGATGATCTTTTGCACGCGTCTTCTTCAACATCGATCGCATCGATTACTAAAATGACAAACTGCGCGTGGCATTGCCAGCGGTAATCGCGTCGTTTTCAGCTCGATTCTCTTCGCTCGTCTGTGTGTTCACGCCTCCAAAGAATCTTTTCTGGGTCAGAAAATATACGAGTCGAGTTACTGACTCATTGCCGCGCGTATGACCAAAGGCGAGGGACTCTTTGCATAGATCACGCGCACCTGTAAAGAGAGAGATTGCAATCGAGGTCGTTTTAAACGTTTCCAATTGATAAACGCGTGATCTGTACTTCGTGCGTGTTGTTGTTTTATCGATAAAACGTACGCAAAGAATGTGTGGAAAAAATGTCATATAAGTAATCTGGGAATTGCCAATAGTTGTCAATCGTGTATGGCGTGTCGGAAAAGGGATGCGTCATTTTTCCGACGAATCGATGATTCGCTCAATCAACGTGACGACGCATCACGTTGGTCTTCGCATAAGTGAATAGAGTAGTTTTTGTTATCTTTTGAGTTTCATATTGGTGTAAAGTTACATTATTCTTGGTCGTGGTTTGCGACTCAATTTAATTAATCTTTTCTTATTAGTCTGTACGTTTTATTTTTCTTCTTTCTGTATTTTATTAGAATTACATATACAATACAAGTACTTTTTATGAAGAATGAAGACAATTAGAACTTCCAGTCGGCATTATTGTGTTCGATGTCAGGCATTAACCGCGTGATTGTATTGCGCGTTCATTAACATATTTTGCCGTTTTTCCTTGTCAAAGTGCAACGCCCACTTCCTACCGTTTGCGTAATTCGAATCGGGATCTTTATTTTCTTCGAGGACGTTTCTTGATAAGCTCGACGGTCACGATTTAGTGTCATCGACTGCAACGCGAGGTGCCGCCGAGCGAAAGATTCACACGACCATTAAAATCCTTGACAGGTGGAAAAGAAACTGGACGAACGATGAATCTTCTCCCCGTATCAGATCGTTGCCACGACAACGTCGGATAATGTTCCACGAATTATCTGAATGTTTTCTTGAAACGTTACAGATAATTGAAACCCGATTTATTTCCGGTGTGATTATCGGCGTTATATCGGCGTACAAAACTCTACGGTTTCCTGTTAGAAGACGTTTCTTTGGATAGGAGGATAGCAAACACGCTGCCCCATGTTTAATCAGCTTTGATAAAAAAGAAAAAAAAAAAACACGTCCGAATGACTTATTGCATTTTCAGAAAATCGTCTTTCGATATCTCTTTATTTGCTGTCAAAACAAATGTTTTACTTTCGTGATTTTAACGATTTTACATAAAACCACGTTTCAAAAGAGTAAATTGTTTAACGAATCTCAATCGAGACGCGATTGATAAAATGAACTTTGTATTTATTTTTCTTTTGTTGTCGAGCTTCTTCTGTGTCGCTTCTACACGGTAAGAAGTGGTTGGCAATGAGACGAAGTAGTTAAAGGTCTCACGCGCCTTCGTAATGCTCAATTAAACCTAAGACAACAATACGTGATTTCCATCTTACAATATTATGTGAAAAGAAGAAAAAACATACGATCGATTTAATCATTTCTGTGCTGCAAAAATAGACAGAGATATGGAACGCTTGGCGGGGAAAGAAAAAGAGAATAATACGAAATTTCTATTACGAAGTTGGAGTGATTTAAAACGCGACGTATTAACGATATAATATCGAGTTACAGATTACCGTGACAGGTCGATTCAATTAATATTGCGCTACTTATCACGCCGTGCGCTGCGATGTGTATCGCGATTACTCGCACGCTGTGCGTCTTCAATGGGAATGCATAACTTGAAGTAAGGAGATTGTATCACGAAAAGCACAAACTTTGTAGTTTCTTAGTATCAAAATTATATTCTAATTAAATTTCTTGAAATATTTGCGTCACCTCTTCCGCGTAGATGCGCAAGAGACATAAGTTATCCTCTGATCATTATTTCTGTGAGACAAATCATCAATCGCGATCAATCGTTCTTTTCGAAGATGTTTTATACTCACATAAGGGAGTCGCTAATAAAAGTACGAAAAAAAGCTTTCACCGCGATAAATTAGTAAAAATTATTGACAATTATTTAGCGACGATAAAAAAACACAAGAAATAATTGGAGAATCAGTCAATTAACGGTTGCGATTTCTTCCACGTGTCTCATTGTGTCTAAACTAAAATTACCCGGAAGAAAATTACTTCACAGTACTGAAACCATCGGCTGTTGAGTTAAGTATCTATTACGCGGCTGCAGATGGTGCTTAAACAACCATCAAAAGTCTTTCCGATGATCGTGCGCGACGCATGTTCCGTCGTATCCAATAAACAACCACTGAACTTCTGCCGGATATCTGAGCATAATATTTGCCGATATTTGAAGACACTGATAATAAGTGTCACAAGAGCATCTTGAGCTACTCCCGGCACCGTCACACATGTGCAATATATGTACATATATATATATTCACTCTTCCTATACTCTCTTGCAATGATTGAATTGCGAGAGAGACTCGCCAAACCACACCGGGTGTCTCTCGGATCCTTAGACCCTCCTCGCCGGATCGCCAAGAAGAGAGCGAACCGGCCGGCGTGGAGCGGAGCAGAGCGGAACGGAACGGCGTGGCCGTTCCTACCACTCCGCGCTATCAGACGTGCACCAGGAGCCACGATGTGGTGGGGCCCCGTTGTCACGTCGCCGGCACCAGAAGAAACAGCGCGTGGAGCGCGCGAACGGAGAGAGTTGGTAAGCCTGAGCTCTCTCGCGAGTGAGAGAGCGGAGTCGCGGTCTGTCAGAGTCCACAGTCCTAACTCGGCCTCGGGCTGCGATAGATCGTATCTCTTACGCGGCTCTTCCCGATCTCGCCGCGGTAACCATCAATCATTCAAGTTCTCGCGGTCTGAGTTCTCGCGCGAGAGAACGAACGCGCAATCGACTTTCTTCCTCTCCCTCTGCGACGAACCCGCGGCCGATCTCGCGAATGATCGAACGACCTTCGAGTATAATACAGCGTGAAAAAAAAAATTTTCCCGCGGGTGATCATCACCCTCGGTCTAATCTACATATCCCGGGAAAATTCTTTATCCCGGAAAAATTCTTTTTTTCTCTCGTCGCTGTTTCGATTTCTCCGCCGATCGCGCGGAAGTGAACGCGAGGGCGGATTACCGTGATCGCGTTCGCAAGAGAAGACACACCGGGATATTGTTACGGGAGGTAAGTTCTTTCTTTTTTTTTTTTCGCACTTTCTTCAGAAGAAGAGAACGAACGAGAGATGCACGAAAGAAAGAGAGAGAGAGAAAGAGAGGGAGAAAAAGAGAAAAAGAGCACGTGTGTAGGAAGTTTGTAGGTGGTAGTACCGGTAGAGAATAAGCAGGATATATTTTTGCGTTTGCTAAGTTTATTTTTTTAATCATTTTGCTGCGAATCGCGCGGTCGTTTTATGCGCAAACGAGCGAATAAAATTACTCTTCTGACGCAAACGTGTATCATCGCAAACATTTGGAAGCTGTGAAAAGTCTTCAAACATGATTTTTCTAATCTCAAACGGATTTTGTAATAACGCAATTTAATTAAAATCTCAATTGCTAAAATAAATAAAAAATACGTAAAATACTTAAATTTAAGAAAAGTCAAACACGTTGCGAAAAAGTTCTCTTACAGTAGCATTACGTAATTTTTCTCCATTCTTGTTCGGCTTGTACGGAATATCTTCCTGCTTCCGCTGCAGTCGAGTTGTCGTGCCGCATATTCTGCTTTCCGTGAACCCACGTTTCCGGGTTTAGCTGTGGAAGTGCGTTTTTCTAAAATTAGAACTAGAAAAGGGAAATAACGAAATGTTCTCGCGATAGCTATGCCGCGGATCACCACAATTGTCTCTGTTTCAAAGACCGTACTGGTCGGACAGATTTTCGTAAAATGTCCGAAGCGCAGAAAGGAGAGCACATCGCTGCGCGATTATCTCACCTTCCGCGAACTCGCTTCGAAAACCTGTAATAAAGTTTTTTCGCTGCGAGCAAACAGCGAAATTATCCCCCTGATGCAACTATACACGTTTTGCAGATGCCGAAATTCACTGAATGGTAAAAGCCAGTCATCAATGATCAGTTAAAGTTCAATTAATGGTTGAAGTCAGTCTGGAAAAAAAAAAAAAAAACAGTTGCCGAAAAAAACTTCAACCGTTTCAACGATCTGATTCCCATCGATTAATTCATCTTTCGTCGGAGTTTGATTTTGAAAGTTTTTAATTCGCGGATGGGTTTTGCGATTCGCCATTATATCGATTTATCGTAAAATAAACTACGTCATCATTTGTTAAATGACGTAAGCGTTTGATATTACCGAGTATTAGTGTTAGCTATTAAAGATAAAGCAACAACTGACAGAAAATTTCGTATGATAAATTAAAATCGAATAAATCGATATATTCAACGTGTTGATTTACAATTTTGGTTAACATATATCCCTCGAAACACATCGCGTGGAATTAATATAATTTATATGATAATTTTATATTTATGATAACAAGCGTCTGTCTCTCTCTCTTTTTTTTTTTTTTTTTTTAATAAATTTTATTTAATCAGCGAATAAGTAATTGCAGAGAGTTTTATCTCTGAAATAACACACATTTAACATTTTCTGTTGATTCAATACATCCGATAAGTGTCGCATACAAGAAGACATAAATTTTATTTTTTTTGCGCTGGCAACCGTGTGATCAAAAGTGATTACTTTATTTATACAATTTACAAACTCATTGCATATATATCTGTTTGATAAATTTTCATCAATCTTTCCAAGAAGACGGTCTTTCTAAACAATCTTTTTATTTTTTTCTTTTTTTTTTTGACGATAAACAACGAAATATCATAAAACGAGTTAAATTCGGCTCGAAGTTAATTGAGGCTTCAAGCTAAAAGACATCGTGCTACAAAAATCATTGCGGTATCGATATTTTAAAACAATTCACGCAATAATGGAACAATCCTGTAAGAAATCTCGAGCTCTAATCGGACAAGTTTCCACTCTTCGAGCGACGACTTCCCGTGGAAATCTCTTCTCGGCATTTTCACGATGCATACGCGCGCTCGTCTCGGGATTAAGTACACCTTGAATACCTTCGTCAGATACCTTCGTGGTCGTCCTCGTCGGGGCGGGGCGATTACGTAATGACGTTAATCAGAAGTAGCGGCTAATCCCGAGCGGTACAAATCCGACTTGCGTGGAAGTAGAATCTCATCGGCGCGCGCGCTCGCGAGAAAATTAAAAGCCTGAAACTAAATCCCCGACGACCTTGGCGTTGCGCACTGACGACGCGTCGACAAGTTAGTAGATCTGTGTTCGAGAGACGTTGCGAGATTGACAATCGGCTGGAGTTGAACAATTCAATTGGCGGGGATGATGCGCGCGGCTTCGAACGCGCGGGGCTTTGACATGTCGCGATGATACAACGGAATCGAGTTGTATGGTGATTTCGCGATTTCCCACATGAATTATGCAGAGACGCGTCTCTTGTCGGCGAAGCGCTCTGTCTCGATTTCAAGAGATCGCAGATCTCGTCTTTTTTTTCGTGTTTATGAATTCTTTTTGCTTGCTCGCGGCGGGTCTCCGCCGGCATTGAAAACGCGAGCAATCACGATATATTAAATTTCCCTTCGGGATCGGTCGCGATCGGACAGCGCGCGCATGCAAATGACAAATAGAAAATTACGCTGTTACGCGTTCCCGCTCGCGGCTACACGCAACAAATCACTTCCGAAAGTCCGTCTCGACGTAAATAAACGCGCGCCTCGAAATTAAGTCGTTCATCTCTCCCGACTTTCAAAATGACCGATGGATATTGGCGAAATTTCGCGAGCGCTCGTTATCTTGAAACGACCATCACCACCTGCTCTCGAAAGTAAATGACTTACTCGTGTGTAACGTCTGCAAATAGAGATGAGGAAATATTCTTCTATTTTTCATCACTTGTTTGAAGTGTGATAAAGAGTTACACATTCGTGCGTGTCTGCGTTCTTTCGGAATATAAACCGGCATGTTTTTTTTTGTTAAAGTTTTTTACTTATAAAATTAATCTGTTGTTTTTTTATAAATACGGACTCTCGAACGTATCTCGTGCAATATAATATAAATATATTATTCGAGCGCACAAACAAATTTATTTCAGGATCATAGTCCAATTTGCTGTGTATCTGCAAATGTGTCGCAACGACATAACACGCATTTTAAGCCGGTTCATTGCGACATATCGAATCGCGAACGATTTTCTCGTCGATCGTCGAACGACTTATTTGTCCTCGCAAACACGTCGACGGCGGAAGAGGCCGTTGCCGATGCAACGGCCGCCGCGCCGCGCGGCGTGTCCGTATCGTCACGATACAAGTTCCCAGGTGTTTACGACCACGCGACGTCATCGAACCCACCTTTACCTTTTCAGTTGTCGCGCGCGGCAACCGTGTGCATCCGTATGCATGCGCGACGTTACGGTACGCCACGTTGGTATCTTCGCTTTGACTTTGCGCCTTGCAGACAACAACATCGGGAATGTGAAAACGTCGCGGACGATATCTTTCTACGCGCTCAAGGTAGCGCGCTATTCAGCTTCCCTGGCCGCACAATAACGACGTTTCGCATACGTGTACGGGTACGTTGTACGTACGAATTTTTTCTCGGTACACGCGCGAATTACGCAAGTAACATTATTATGAGACAGTTTTTTTTTCAAGCAAAAATAATCTATACGTTCGCATAATTAATATTTCAATGACTGTGTCTTTTTGTAAGAATCAGTATGTACGCACACATGCAGTAATCTATGTGTGAGAAATTCTGTAAACATCGAAATTGTTAAAAAACTCATCTTTTTTAAAATCGCGACAACATATTGTCTCTTATAAAAAGACGTCTCGACGTCTAAATCTTTTGATTTAAGAAAAATAGATTAGAACTACATTCAGTTTAATAATAATCTAAGTAAGATATATCGAAGTTCTTCACAATAAATTCACAGATTCTCTACAGTGTGGAGTGTTACATAAAAGTATTTCTTATAAGAAATATTAATAAACTGTTGATCGACGCCAATTAAAAAAAAAAAAAAAAAATTATAGCTTTGTCGAGACATTGAACATTTGAAAAAATCTGAATCTATTCTGTGGAAGCAAATTAATGAAATGCGTTGAACGCTAATAATAATATCTCTTCTGTTGTATCTTTGCGTTTTTTTGTCGAAGAACATTTGTTTTTTGTAATAAAAGTTTAATATATGAAAATCATAAATTATTTTCTCTCAGAGATTTTGTTCAGAAAAATTGACGCATGCCCGTTCGAACGTGCGTGAGCTCCGCAATGCAAATGTGTTGGATTTGTTTTTTTGTAATAAAAATTCCGATAAAAACTTTACATACATGGTACGCTTCAGATTGCAGTGGAAAGAAAAACAAACCGCGATAATATATCGTGGCGTTCGCAATTTAAAAATCGTACGAGGCGCTTTATTGCTCCTTTCGAGATCTTACTCTCCCCTTTATCGCCCGCTTATCGATTCGCGATAACGTAACGCGCACCGCAGCACATCAAACATATCGTTCTTTATCTCTCGCGCCAACAGTTCTCTTTTTATGAGAATTTTGAACTTGCGCGTTCGAACTGTCTCGTTTAGTTCGGTAATAAGATTCATGCTCGAAATGACATTTCGCGCGCGATGCGACTAGATATAGATTTTTGAATGTAATACAAATTGTTTTTTGTTTATATCATTCAATCCAATTTATATGTTGCGAGATAAGCACAACATATTCAGTCATATACATCAAATTTACATTAAGAAATTCGAGAGAAATTGATAATTCAGTTTTAATATATTTTTTATTTTATGTTTTTAACGTGTTATTATAATTATTTTTTAACGTGTTATTATAGATATTTTATTGCTTTATAATTTTGAATTGTACACAATCTGTGTGTATCAAAGACGATTTTTATATTACGATATTGTTCATCAAAACCTTGAATTGAAATAATCATCTTTTTTTTTCTTAACCTCTAATGTCATGCGTGTCAAGGAGAAACTGGTACAATGGAAATAGATCCCTATGAATATTTTATGCGTGGTTATGCTTAAGACAATAAAACAATAGAAGATATAAGGTTATAATATTCTTATGTTTAACGCTTCCTCTCTCAATAACCACGAGCGTTTATTTCCAAAAGTTATGACGAAAATCTGTTTATTTGTTACAACACGCTGCATTAGATATGTCACTTTTAGAACGAATTCTCTCCCCGTTGAAATCGGAAAATTTAAATCGCGTTGTCGAGAAGCATCGGCTCGTTTAAAACGCCGTGCTCACCGCGCTGACACCCGCGTTAATCTCGTGACACACGTGTCACGCATATGAACCCTCTTGGTAGGTCACTTGCTTTTCGAAAAAAAAAAAAAAAAAACTAATAAAGAAGTACAAGCGAGTACAGTAAACCGATGGCGTGCGAGACGAGCACGGAGACAGACGGGGAACTTAGTCAATTCGCGTGAGAGTTTTCTTCGGGGTCTCGACGTGGCGAAGGGAGGGAGAGGTCGTCACTGGCTGCTGTTATTAGCAATGCTGATGTTTCAGAGACGGTCGAACAGACATGCGACATCCTATATATTTATTCATTGTGTCTTTATTCCATCGCCCCTTTTCTATTTCTATCGTCTTCGCTCTGTTTTTATTTTAAGACTTACGTAAAACTATATCAATAAATAACATACTGATCCTTGAGCGCGATAAATATTCAATTACTTAGATAAGTGACAATGAAAGAAAGGCGTCTTCCAGACATCTCGCGCGTACGTACGATTTTTGTTTGTGAACGATATTTATTTCTGCATTCTCAATGAGCTTTTTGTAATTCCCTTTCGGAATCTTCTCAAGCTATTAATGTTTAATAGCCAGGCTATTTCATACTTGATTACTCTGCAGTTTCCTGGGACGTTATACCGCGGACTATTTTATTCGATTGAACCGATTCAGTGCTACTAGCCGCTTCTATTATCGCCGATAATGTCTTCTGCGGAGTATTTGATTTGTTCACGGCCGTGATCGCGCTTACGTACATGCGTGTATCATGTGTGCGTACACGTCTACCCGATCTCTCTGTTTCCTCTCCCTTCTTTTCCTTGTTCTTTTGGCTTTCTCGATCTTTCACATATCATCTTTCTGGATTGTATAAAACACTCAAGACACCTTGTGTGTATACATATATGTATATATATTCTTCTCGCGAGCGGATCTTCCCGTTATCATTTCTATCTATCATTCTCGATCCCGTCTATGGTCTGACGCACAGACCTTTTTGTATATATATATATACATATATATATATATACGTATACACGCCGATAGACAGGCCTGCGGTCTCGGAGAAACCGAGATGGACGATGGAAATGATCGCCGTTGCCCAAGGCCCTTAGATTACACGGGCGAAATTCTCTGACGTATCGTCTGTAATGTACTGTGTGTTATGTAACCGCAACGCGCGCTGTAATGTGAACGGAAATACCTTGAAATCTCTTCGAAAAACGAACAAGAAGACGCTTCTTCCCGCGAAAAGCGTCAGCGACTTTTTTAATTACAACGAGCTTCATATCTCGGGAGAGATATAACGTAATTGTGTGCGCGCGCAAATGTGCTTTGACTATGTCGAAGAAAAAAAAACAATCAAAGCGAGAGATATGATTTTTTTTTTTTTCCATGTGTTTAACTATTTGTAAATATAACAAGAAGATACAAATGTGTGAGAAATGAAAACCACAAGAGCGCGCTTGGTTAATAAAAAGCGACTTATAACTCGTTTCTTAATTATTATGAAGAGTGACTTTGAAGTTTAAGTGTTTTTCTCGAGTTCTCAATTTTGCTTATACTCGACTCTGAATAATGTTTAAAGATCTGGTTTCTTTCTGCGCAAGTAAAAACGAATGTACAAGAAGTCGCTGAATGCAAGATTCGCGACAGTTACGTCATCGTTACGTACAATAGCCAACGAGGTGCAAAATGTGATTGTTTCCGGGGTTTAACTGACCCTGCGGCCAATTGAATATGAACGAAGAAGCCGTCCGTGCTAACTAGGCGGTATTTAAGCTCGAGTTTTTATGCAAATCGGATCCGACATGCGTCAGTTGAATAAAACCTAGTCTAATAACAAGTGAGGAATACTCTTTGGCGTGATTTTAAATGTTAAAGTTCAACATAAATATTTAACAGAGATTATTTTTTTAAGAAGCGCGCGTAATAATTGAAAAAGAGCGAAGACCGAACGGACGTGTGAACACACACGACACGAAATCTCATCGTAAAGAGAGAAGTGTGAAGGCTAGCAAGTGACATACTTTAAGAACTATTTTGAAATAGCCTGGAATAAAGGTGAAAAAAAATCGAAGTCTCTCGGTTCCATTAGTTCCTGTATCTTTTATCGTTAGCGTCAAATAAGATTAAAAATCAACTTACACTTTGAATGCAGATGAGCTAGACGTGTAGACAAGTTTAATTAAGTCTGAAAAAGAATCATTATACAATATCGTAAAATAAAAAACAAACAAATTTAAACATAAAAGTTTAAGGTAACGAGATCTAAAATAGAAATATAAAAGTATCTATCGTAAAAAGTCGAACGCAAAAAAAACTTGTTTGTAATCTTGATTCAAAGCGAGCGCGGAACATTAAAATTATTATGTTATGGTTTTTTATTACTGAATAAATAAAAATTGTCACGCCTGAATATCTTAGGCTCTTTGTGACCAATATTTTTATTTTATTTTAGAAAATATTTGAGTATATCGATAAAGAGGATAATGTTCGATGGCATGCTGTAAGAGCAACATTTCTGATGGATGTGCAAACAAAAATGACAAGGTAACTTTCTCCGAGCTGCAGTTTTTTTACTTGAAATTTAAGTTCATGTGATATCCGACACACACACACACATACACACACACACACATTTATAGTTCAGCTTTCTAATACAAGATACAGATAAAAGCCAATTTTTAGGACGCCAAACGAGAAATTAGTTACAATAGAATATCGTTCAGCGAATGTCATTGTTCAAACGATTGATTTACACAATTCGGAAATGCTTTAGGCGTGTTTTGGAGACGTCTTGGAAACGCGTTCGCGAAATGTCAGCTCAAAGATATTATTCCCAATTGTGGCATCTTCAGTGGCATTTAAAATGAATATTTGTTTTAGCAGTGGCGATTGTCATGTATAATTTCTCTTCTCTCTCTTTTTCTCTTCGTATAATCGACGATGATCTTGAGTTCGGCGTGTCCTCGCCCCGCTGACACGATTAAAAACATTTGCTTCAAGCCGATAATCTATCGAAAAATTATTGCAAATAATTACGACGGAGTCACGGAGTCGTAACAGCCTGATAATATATCTCCGATTAAATCAGTAATCATTACGAGAGGGGGTAAAAAAAACACTCTCGTGCAAACACGTCAAACATAAGATTAAAAGATTAAAAATAATAAGTTTGAAAAAGTTCTTTATTTGCACACGTGTAGACATTTATAGTTTTTTCTTCCTTATGAAGATAAGAGAAGAAAAAGATTTTCTTCTCTTAAGACGGATTTTTGCGCCGAGTAGAAAGAAAAAAAAGAAAGTTTGAATGAAAGTTTGTCAACGTGAATGTATAAAATCTGTTTTACAATATGAGATACAAATTCGAGCTTCTATTCGACCCGGTTGTCGATATCAATAACCGTCGAGCGCTGTCGATGTCGTCGTTTGAAAAATTCTGTCGTTCTTTCTCAATCAGCTTCCCGAAGCTTACGCAAATCGACAGTGCGCCTGTCGCATCTGTCGGAGACAGTGCGTGCGAATCGATCGATCATCACTAATCGAGATAGTCACAAGTTGTCTTAGAGAGAGAGAGACTCGTTAGCGACTCGAATCTCGTTGATTCGCCATTGCTCAGAGAGGAAGGTTGACTGACCTATCTCATCTCCGATGCCGTGTCTCGAGAGTGATTTCTGGCGCGAGTTTGCGGCTTGCTATATATAATCGTTTCGCACGAATGCTCGATACCGAAGTATCGATATATATTCAGGCGTGAAAGGGGAACTCCCCTTGTGTGGTCTGTCTATCGCTATATACCTCGGATTTGTTCTATTCTCTGTTTTCTTGCCTCTACTTTTTTACCGTCTGTCCAGTGTTTGCGACGCGCGGCACGAGAAAAGAGAAAAGTAGAAAACGTGCGGGCACACACACACGCGCATCACAGTATGTGTAATGATAAAATTTTGTCACATAACAGTCCAGTAATTTTTCCGTGCAATAATGCGGACTTGAGTTTCATTTGTGAATAACGAAAGAAAAAATGCAGAAATCGAGAAATTTCCGAGAACTGTTTACTCACATGTCAATTAAAAAAAAAAAAAAAAAACCATTTCTAAAACACGTAACACGGATTTTAGATATCTGCCGATCGATGACAACGCATTGCGAAATGCACGTGAAAGTGTTACACACACCTCTGCATTACTCCGAGCCAATTAACGTCGGTTTCGCCGGTTGTGCGTGTAGGATTCTTTTTTTTTTTTTGTTTGTTGAACTTCGTCATAGCGCTCTCTTCGATTACGTCGAAATCCGCAGATTTGTGCTCTTTCCGTTTACATGAAACGCGCATTAAACCGTATTTACACGAATGGGCTCTACGCTTTTCTTATCTGTTGCAAACGAGTGTCTTCAAACAACGAACGAAGTTTGGCCAATTCGTCGGTCAACAAAGTTATTGATTCGATCTGCCGCAAAATTCTTGTCAAACTTCAATAAAAGTCGCGGTAAAACGTAATTTAAGATAGTCAACAAGATTGAGAAGTACTTGCAATGCAAAGTTTCGTATGCACTTAATGTGCTGTTACTTTTTCTCTGTGTATAATAATTAAATTATTTTTTAATTACTTATTAGATTTTATATGTTATACACAAATTTTTGTAAAAATTCATCGTTCACGAGTTTCAACACTTTTGTTAGGACAGACAATTACTAATCATCGAAAAATTCACAATTCGGAAGAGATACAAAATCAATAAAGATCTTATCGTTATTTGCTAAAAGCCTTCTATGATCTTTGATGAGATTACGTTGAAAATCACACGCTAATAAGTTCTCGATCAAGTGTCAATTTGTTGGATTATGATCGATCAAAGATGAACCTATGACGAATAGCGGTGATTACTTACCGGTAATCAATAACAGAATGAGTAAGTCTGCAAACGTAATATGTAAACGTATTGCAGAGAAAATTAATTTTATTTTTAAATGAGGAAAAGCAAAATTCGCTGAAACTTTACTGTTAGAAAAATCACGAAATTGTTTTATCGTTTTTCTATGTTTGTGTAATAACGTTATATTTGTTTGTATTCAAACTTTTTTGACTTTTTAGACGACGTCTCTTTTTTGTTTGGATAAAATTAATGTAAATAAATTCAATAAAAGAGAAAATACTCTCTAAATACTCTTTCTTTGACTAAAGAAGGTTCTGTTATAAATGAAGAATTATTCTCTGAATGATAACTGCACTGATATGTCAATGTTAACAATAAAATATTTTTTTTAGTCTGTTAATAATAGTCTCCGTTCTTATGCGCATGATTGATCACATTTTTATTCACGTTTTTGTCTCGGTATATACTTTGACATTTTGCATACACACAGACACACACACACATTCATCAATAATTAGACTCGATAAAGTAGCTTTAAAAAAATAGCGTAACTTGCAAACAAGTGAATAAATTAAAAAAAATACTTAATGTATAAAAACTTTTTGACGTGACGTGTTTGTGACTCAAAACGTCACAATTTTAAGCAAAAATAAAAAAAAAAACGAAAATGTTCGTGTGTCGCAATTTCACTTTCGCACGCAAGAAAAGAATATAAATAATTAATGAGAATAAATTAAAGTGGTAATAATAAAGATTGATCGCGACCAGACAACGTACTGGTATTTGAATTGCTGAAGCGAAGCAGGCGAGAGAGAAGTTTTCGCCGCTACTTTCAACTACTTTTTTTACAAAAAGGTGCACGACCTGCCGGAATATAACTTCTCGAATCGGGTTCTCCTGTGGAAACACATGGCGAACTGGACCACGAAGACGAGCTGTTGGTACCGTTACAAACGTAGGCCGCAGAAAAAAAAAAAAAAAGCGTTCCGTGACCAAACCAGGCGTGCATGATGCCGGTGTATCGCTCATTACGAATTTCCTGTTGAATTCGCGCGATGTATAAATACATACATCGGTGCGATCGCGTACAAAGTATTTGCGCGTACAAAGCGTTCTGTATATATTTAACACTGAAGAATAATTTAAAAACTCTCGATTACAAAAAACCTTTTTTTTGAAAACGTTCATTAAACTTATACAGAAATATATCAGATTGACAGAAAATTGTGTTTTTAAATCTCCGCAAATATCAGCTCGACAAGAACCTCGATATGATTAAGATCAGTTCACAGCTCAGCCATTTATTATTCGCTGATGTACGACATGTAACGAGGTTACATTATCTCAACGCGACGAGAATATTCGGCTGTAGTTAAAACGACGAGAAAAATCGCACGTTTCTTGATAACGATAAAACAGCATATTAAGCTGCGTCATAATCAGCCTTGCCCCTTGAACTGTATCAAATTTACGTACGAAACCGGGATAAACTTTAGAGAAAAAACGACTAACACGTCGTTACAAAACACGAAACGAATGATGTGGACCGCAAAAAAGAAAAAAAATTCAGAGAAAAAGGCGTTTTGTAAGAAATTATAATTACCATCGACGTAATATCACATCGTGGTGACGACACAGAAAGTCAAGGACCGAAAAATGTCGCGCTCGGAAAGAGAGTGAGTCAGCGCGACGTTTGAGCGACACGGACGACGATGGGGAACAGGATGGGAAAAATCCTCGAGACGAATCTTGCGCAACAGGGAGCGAGAAAGGGAAAGAGACGAGAACGAAAGTGTCCGCGGTAAAATCCAGACGTGAGTGATTTAACCGCCCTGGCGAACAAATCGAGATCATTATGGCGGAGGCACATTTATATCCACGTGTTGGAAACGCGAGCACACGCTTGAGATTCACCGCGAAATGATTACCCGCGATTATCTCCCGCGGACGAAACTTTTGAAATGGACGTCGTTCTCGCGCCGGATGCTCGCGTAAAATCAAAAGCGATTGCACGTGTGGAGACAACATTTGCTTCGCGAACGCTCCGCGACAAGAGAGCAAAGGTCAAATCGCACGCACACAGTTGACAATGATCGAGGGATCTCTTTGCATTTCACACTGACTTTTGTTGCAATTGTGTAATGAAATATATTCTTAATGATAAAAAAAATCCTTGATGCTGAAAAATTCTTTATTTACATCGGAGACTTTCCGCGTTTGTAGCCTGGAGATTTATGTGTTTATTTTTTCTCTGTTGCAGATGCCCTCGAAATCACGGTGTTGCCGAGACCACGTCTGATCAATCGAGTTGTAAGTAATTAAAATATGAAAAGGAACGAGACATAATTTGTAATAACCACTGACGTGAGAATTTTGATCGGGAAATTAAATTACAAAGTGAGAATAATGAATAATAATAAATCAGACTATTCAATTATTGAACACACACACACACACACACACACACACACACACAAAACTCTTGGTAGCATCAAAAATTTAACGACTCGGCTAAACTTATATTTTCGATTTCTCGATAGCGTTATTAATAGCTCTCGCAAGACATGAATATGCAGCTGCAACTTTAAGCAGGTGCTACTTCACCGCGAAACTATTTGCGAGACATGATGAAGTGTTTTATTCGGTTTCTTTTGGTTATTCTTTCGGTGCGTTACATAAGAAGAATAGTGTATGAATTTTCTACTTTTATGAAACTGAGATCGGGTCAGGTGGCCGTTTGAGAGAATTTCTACGCGTTAAACAAAACCACAATGTGTGGAAACGTATTTCCATACTATTTTCTTTTAAGTATAAAGAACCGTTCGCGTGGAAATTGCACAAGGAAGTCGCTCTTCGCGAACTATCGGTTACGTGACAAGTGCGGATACACCGTCGTCCGCGAAGCGCGGAATAGCGGATCGTTCCTCGAGAGATCTCGAACCCATTGGCCGTGACCCTCTGGTCCCGGTCTACACCCACGCAATTGCACAAAACGCTGCGAGCGTTTTAAGATCGCGTCACGCGCAAGTATTTGAGGTCCCAAAGAGCATTGCACGCTTCTGCATGTGCAGAGCTTAATCGGGAACCACTCGAAACATTCGCCTTGCACATCAACTTGCATGCTCTCTAGTTTTTTGAATGACTTTTTTAAAAACACTTTTTGTAATTATAAAAAAGTCTGAATAATATAATCAATTGATTTGACTGGTGTTTAATATATGTATTGAAAAAAAATTCAGAATAAAGTTTCACATTTTATTTTTTCGAAATAAAAATGACAAGATAGATCTTGTAGGAAACACTTGTGAGAAATTATACATTCTTTATGTAAAAAAAAAAAAAAATACAGCGTAAATTAGTTTTATCTCATTGTTAGTACGTTCGATAGGCTTATCGAAGCCTTATCAGTTTTTATTATTGCGCGATTATTTGCTCCGCTTGTGTACGTAATTTAAGTTGACACTTCACAAAATGTCATTTGGTTTTGTAATTCCCTCAGTTACGCGCGATTATAATTGTTAAAGTGAGAGCTCGTTATTTCGCGAGCGAACCGAGGGTCAGATCGCGTTTTACGAGAAATCGAGCTTATCGGTAAATTCTGGTAAACATAATGAAATCCATTATTCGCTTTATCTCGCAGAGATAGATAAAGCGAGAGAGAAAGAGAGAGAGAGAGAGAGAGAAGAAAAGAGAGAAAAAAATACGTTTTTTTTTTTTTTTTTCGATCAAACTCGGACTTATTAGCGTGCAAGAAACGCGCCGTCGAGTTGCAGCCGGTCAATTAACGTGATTACGATCGATCAATGAGAGTTCAACGTTCGTCGCCGCCTCGACCGCTACTGCCGCCGACTTCTTTCATTCGTTGTTTATACATGGAAATAACGTTAACGTCGACATCGGGAGCGGGACAGTATGCAAAATAATGCAAATAACATGTCCGAACCGCTCCAAAACTTTCCGTCTTTTCTGTCTATGTATAGAACTCTCTCCCGTCGTGATGGTTTTAGCGCTCGAAAGAGGCATTCATGAACGATGAAAAAGAGGGCTCGTCTCTCTCTCTCTCTCTCTCTCTCTCTCTCGGGCTGATAAATTTCTACGCGTCTGAGAGAGAGAGAGAGATTCTGTGTAATATCTCCGTTATTTTAAAATAGTTCGCTTGCACGCCGAGCGATATACGTGATTACCAACGCCTTAATGAAAACATCAAACGTATAAATGGTTAATACGCTCGTTTTCACGCGTTACTTCATCACGCGAACTGAATCGCCTGCTCTTATCTGCAGTCCCACTTTGACGATTGTCGAGGCAATGATAACAATGGCACTGATAAGAATCGTCTAGATGGGCGGGTGTGTGCGGTTTGTCGGGCATCGTCGTCGTCGTCGTCGTCGTCGTCGTCGTCGTCG
>QVNW01001838.1:0-13103 GCA_014825475.1 Pseudomyrmex flavicornis
CTCGGAGAGTCTCTTCAATTCGAGATTACGAACTGCTAATTCGTTAATCATAAATATTCAAGAGTCAATTAGCATCCTTAGCGAGAGGGTCGTGCACTCACTCCGGATCAATTAATTATCGATTTCCATTACGCTTGCGTAATGATCTATTAACGATGCGCACTCTAGAAACGTCGCCCCGCGAGAGAACTTTCGGTTCGAGTGTCCGCTTATTCGAGTGTCCCCTCTCTCGGCCGCGCAGCGCGTAAAATTTATGCCATAAATTTCTCATAAACGCGCGCCTTCTCTCTCGACGTCTTGTCTCGCATTCCCAAATCCCTATATTCGGGGCGCGAATGCGCGCGCGCGCGCTCGGATTTGCTTTTATTTTTCGAATTTATGCGGATTATTCATCGCGAAACAGAACGCGTTCAACAAAAGTTTTCCCGCGCGAAACTGACCGAAATAATTATGCATGATACATTGTGTCGCGCGGGCACCGAATCGCGATAAATAACACAAAACCCGTTCCTCGCTCGCTCGTTTCCCCTGCAGCGAAATCTGCGTATAGTTTTGATTTATGACATCTGCGGGACAAAACGCGCGTAATTGAGATATGAATAGCTAAATGATAATATAATAATTGTTATATTATCAATATTCATAATATCTGTGTGAATATGTCGCAACTTTAATGCAATTTGCACGTTACGATACGCTCTCTCTCTCTCGCGCGCGCGTTACAACGACACGTTGTAATTTATCCCGGACAATAATGACAGCCGTTCGAAACGCAACCGCACATTGCACGCATCGCATTTCACGGCGCTCATAACACTAACCCCATTTTACACCGTGTATACGTATAAACGCGCTCACCAAACGTAAAATACTCGCGCCCTCACGTATAATCGCGAGGGAAAACGTTTAACATCTGACCCCTCACGTGCGCGCCGTTCGACGCGATGCGCTTTCGTTAAAAGCGCGGCATTGCGTGATTAACGCGTTGTTGTTTCTCGACGAGAAGAAACGAACGGACGGGAAGCGAATGAGGTGAAACGCGCGTGATATTAACGGACGCTCGTAACATTCGGATCACGTGAATTGTCGTGGAGCATCCTCTCGGCCGGCCGCTGCTGCACCACCTTTCCGTTGTATCCACGTCGCCGCGATAGATGGATGCGCGCTCGCGATAGACGTGCGCAATTAAGTGCCTTCAACGAAATAAAAATGACTCTCTATTAACTACTCGGCTATAACTTGTCAGATCTCTGAAGTGTGTTGACTCTCGGAGAAAAGAAAACAAACCATGAGAGAGAGAGAGAGAGAGAGAGAAAGAGATATTTACGATCAGAATTTTTGTGACCCGTAATTTCTCACAAATATAAAAACAATATTACGTTGCAACTAATTAATGATATCTTTTCGTTCACTTTTTGTTTTTCATCAAGATTTATTTGCTGTTATTCGAAAAGAAATTTCTCATCGAAGCTCGATTAACTCGAATGATTTTTTTATTACAAGATTGCTATTACCACAAATTGCTTGAAAAATGTTTTGTACACATGTGCGATTGTTTGAAGAAATAATTATAGACAATAACGGCGTCAAGTGTGTTACCGAGGCAATGCGGAAGTAAAAAGTTTTTGTTTTCGCACATCTCTCGTGTACATCTTCTTACGCACGTGAATCACGTAATGCGAGTAATTTGCACGTGAGTTGTGAGCCGTGTAATTTTCGGGAATGCGCGTGAGAAATCGATCGCTTTTTGAAGCGAGGCACCTTGCAATCGACCGTGATTGCTGTGGACATTGCGGAGCGCGCGGACGGTCCGTAATCATCCTCGCAAAGTGCTTTCCGTCGATTGCATACCAGATGTCTCACGTTCCTCACTGAGCTATCACTAACATAGTAATGTCGGGAAACCCTTGGCGAAATCGTTGTTAGCTCCTTGTTTGAATCTGAGATGAAAATAATTTTTGTTTAATAAATACAGAAACAAGCTTAAAATAAATTGCGATGAACACGCAATTGTGTACTTGGATAAAATGTAAAAATTAGTTTCTATCATTAAAAAAATTGTCTTCAAATAAAAATAATTAGGGACAGTTTTTCAATATTGAAATCTATAGATATTGCACATTTTTCTTACATGTCACACGGTAAACTGTCTGTGTATTTAGTATGCGGACTGGTATTTAATTCTTATTCGTAATTTTCAATTTCTCGTAGCAACGACGCGCGGAGTAATGGCATCCACGACGCCAATTATCCCGCGAAAAAGGTTTTGGCACGGGCCGGCTCGTTGTTTGCAATTTACAAGCGCCGAGAGTGATTTTCATGGATTCAGATTAAGGCTCCGGGCGGCGTTTAAGCCGTCGCAGTTAATTTACCGCGCCGTCATGCCGCGACGTAATAATATGAAAGCTCCGCCGTCAATTTCTTTTAATGCGCGCTCGAGCTTCGTTAGAGTTCACCGGGAATATAACCGAGCCGGATTACTCTTCTCCCGCGGAAAAACGGGTCAGGACTCATGCCGCGTTAATTGCCGGACCGATGAACGAGCGTCCGTCTTTATAAATATCTAATCGGTCAGCACGCGGCTCTTGCACGCATGCTGCGAAGTGCACGAATAATGAGTGATTATGATCTTATATTTTAGTAAAATAAATGTAATTGTTATAATTAATTATCAATAACGCGTTGCGTTTGTTCTTTTTTTATGATATAATATTTTCATAACATAAAATAAATTGTGAGTATAAAGAGGCTATAACGAGAGAGAGAGAGAGAGAGAGAGAGAGAGAGAGAGAAGACGGTAGCAAAAAACAATATTTATTATCAGATTCTTTACGATGTATTTTCATCATAATTACGCAGACGGTTCCACTCTAAGTCTGGTTTAATAAAATTGTATATGAACGATATCATAATATACTAAAAATTGTAGTACATTTTGTTTGTACATTTTGTTTGTATTATATTTTGTTATAATATTTTGTTCAGAAAAACATATAAATTATTTTATATATAGAATCCTCTCTTTTTCTCAATTTTAAAAAGAAGATTTCTATAGAGCGCAAAAATCAAGGGATTTCAAAACGATTTCAGATACCGCATGGCTATTCGAGCGACGATAATCCCTCGCGCTACAAGTGCGCTGTAATCTCTTCATTATATAGCTTTAAAATTCGGTATCATGGTGTTCGAGAAGCAACGTAAGAGAGCCCTCCGCGAAGATTGCTATCCTCATTCGTCGGTGAAAAAAGAGTGTAAACCTCGACATTAGCCAGTTATCCGAATGAGCATCTAGCCCGGGGCCGGTTCTTGGGAACGTGCCAGAGCCGCTGCCCCTGCCGATAGCCGGAGTTACAACGCCTCGTAAAGCCGCGGTTAGGACCCTTTGTGCGCGTCCGCTGCTCACATATCCGAGCAGCAGAAATCGAAGTAATTTCGCCGGCCGATGTACGCGCGCGAGCAATCGTTTCCACCTGTCGCTGTTAATAATGCCGCGTAAAATCCGCTCCGAAAGACCAACGCGATGCAAAGCTAGTGTCGCGCGTTCGATAATTGATATCCTCGAATTTACACGATCGGGGTGGAATTAATGAAGCGATAACGATCTCCCGCACACTGCACGCGAAATTCTATAATATATTCCGCAAATTTTGCAAATGCCATTAAAAGTTTCATTCGCGAATTTACTCCGTTTATATTGAAAAGAAATAAATTCTCGATTTATTCCATGGAATCAATAAAAAAAAAATTGAAGAGAGAAGAAAGTTAAATTAAAGAAAGAAAGAGAGAGAGAGAGAGAGAGCGCAAAATGTATAGGGTACATTCAATTTGTCGTTTGACTTTGTGAGTCGCATTCGTCCGGGCAATTGGAATCAGACACTGTAATTGCTATTCCGGCCTACTATTGGTAGCAGATCCTTTTGGGAACAATAGACGCAGCGCGTGTGCTCGAGATACCTACGTGCCTGATGCAAGCTTAATCCCTTCGTGATATGATCGCATTAGGAGTCCTACAAGATCGCCTGCCGGAAGCGTAATCGAGGTCAGTATCGAAATGGGATTATGTCCCGAGTGTATCGATCTTCGAATGCAATCGCAATGCCGGCCGGGATACCGATCGTGCTCTGTTACTGGGGAGGATCTCCGCGCGACGTGCCTTAATTGAAATCCGACAACGCGCGAGAAACAGTCGGGCAAAAGATATCGCGTAGAGCGCTTTAATCGCCGCGGAGAGTGCCGGAGCATGCACACGGGCGACAAATCGCACGATCGAAGTGGAAAATCCCGCGCTCGGGGTTTTTCTTGGAATTGTTGATCGTTCCGCTAATAAAAACAAAACTTAAATCCCTCGCTGAAATAGTTTATGCATAATATCATTTTGAAGTTAGCGCTTCATTTCAAACGTTTTTCGTCACGTAAAGAAAATTTCACTGGCGCGCACGCAAAACTTGCACACAATCCGAAATCTTTTTCAAATCTAAAGAAATAGAAAATAGAAAAATTGTTTAAATTACAAAATATAACACACAATTTATACGACGTACGTGTCAGCTCGATATTTTCTTAATGGAACCACATAGTTCGCAGCTCATTCACGTGCCACATTGTGCCGAGAAAATACAGCGCTCTCGCACACGTGCGCGCGACATGTTCACGCTGCACGTGCGTCATTACTTCTACGCACTGCGAGTTTCCGTGTAGCTCATTCAGCCGCGATAACGCGTATCCGCGAGAGTTTGTCTCTCACTTTGGACCCGCAGGTGCATAGTTCGCGGGCCGCCTGAGAAAGTGGTCGTGACTTACGAGCCGGGTGCCTCGGCCCCGGTCCTGGTGGTCGTAATTAATCATGCGGCGCACCTAATTCCGTAATGATCATAATGGAAGAAGAAGATGCGCGCGCGCGGTAGGTACTCATCATTAGATCCCGAGCCGGAAGTAGAGAGATCAATTATGGATTTTGAGTCTTGACAGTCGCAAGCCTCTCCCAACTTGATGGCTCTCGCAAATTAGCCATAATCCCGTAATCGACGAATCGCGAGCTAGATTCATCCGTCCACACGAGCGTGTGCTAATTAGCAAAGCTTCATATTGTCCCGAATTATCGAAGTTCTGTTGCGAGAGATGCGAATTCATGTTGCACGTTGATTGGTTCTGTTATTTCGTTGTTTGCCCGACCAATTTAAATGAGTTCGCGTTTGTTTCGCATTTTATTGTCTTTAAGGAGAATTAGTATAAAATACAGACAAACAAGAATCGATTTTCTAGATCGATTCGCTAGATGCGCGCGCGAAATATATTACAGTGTGGATCGCACCAAGTTTTTAATTCGAGTTGAATAATATTACATCTGCGATGTTTTCTTCTCGAGCTTGTCGACTTGTGCGGCAGGCATTTTCATTTCTCTTCCACACGCAACCTGTTTATCCGTTTAAGAGAACCGTAAACTCGATGATTTATTAAACAATCCGCAATAGCGCAGCGACGTGTGTAGATTCGCGCGCTAATTATCGTAGACGACGCGAAGTTGTAATTTGCGAGCGCAACGCGTGCGCGCGCGTCATATCGTCGCGCGTTCATCTTCGACTTCGTGAAAGAAAAAAGCGGCGGATTAAATGGGAAGAAAAGGACTCTCTCTTGTCCGCAGGACGAGACAAAGAAAACGATATCCCGTGTGTCGTCTGCACACACGCGGCTCCCTGTGCGCTTTGTTGTTTCTCCTCCCTGCGGCGGTGCTATCCAATCCCACTCTGCCTGATGAAACCTTCCATTTTCATCTATATGTCCTTGTACTCCTTGCGCTCTTTGAAACGCGCGTCTTTCCCGTAGGGGAAAAAAAATCGCGCGATTCGAACAAGGAGAATTCGCGCGGTGCTTAAAGATTTGACGTGCGAACGGCGCGCGAATGAGAATCCGCGTAGCGGAAACACGCGAGCAAGCTACATGCATTTTAATATTCAGCAGCATGTGTAATTAAATTATGCTCGAATTTGTGTAAGGGAGAGAAATTTTCTACCGACTATAAATTAAGTTTCACAATTAATATCGAATTTTAATTATCGAAGTTAAAATTTTTTCACAAGAGCTCTCGCAGAATTCCAGTAACTTTTTTCCCCGATATTTTCTATATATCTCATATTGATATATGTATATATATATTTTTTTTTGTTTTATGTGTTGAAGTGACGTTAGCTCTTCTCTCTCGGAAATGGTTGACACAATAAACGTGTAGTAACGAACTCGCGCAAGAGATGATACTGAAATAATCACTTAACTTGAAAACTAAACTCGGCGCTACGGCGCTGTATCTGAGATACAATATTTATCTCATATCGCCGCGCGGCGATAATTGTCAGGAATAGCATTTATAACTTCGAGTTGCGACTTGAAAGAGACAGAAGAAGAGAGAGAGAGAGAGAGAGAGAGAGAGAGAGGCTTTCATCGCGAAGACCGCAGAGTCAAGAAAGTGGGAAGCGACGCGCTCGCGCGCGAGACTCGCGAACGCAAAGTTTTCGTTTCGCGATGCCTAAATACAGTCTCGAGGAGCGAGATGGGAGCCCTTGAATAGTATCGTTAGCGAGGGAAGTTCGTTGCTCCCGGTCGGTTCCTAAGGGACTTACGCGCGTTTCGCAGACGCCAAGTGTGTGTGTGTCTGTTGGTCCTCTTATTATATCTTATACACTCTCTTCTCCTCATCCACTCTTCCGCTTTCTCTCGGGCTTCCTCTTTCCGCACGGATACCAACGCGCGCGTATCCACGCAGAAGTCCTCGCTCCGGTTTCCTGCCACCTCGAATTTCTTTTTCTCTGTCTAGCGCGAGCAGTCTCTGGCAGGCTCTGTCGTCCCTCGTCCTACCTCACGCCCGTCTTCTATCATCTCGCTGGCAATTCATTACCCCGGAGTTGAGTCACGTCTTTCCACGGTCCTTCGGGACGGTGGCCACGATTGCGCCCCCCTTTCCCCCCTCTCGGGAACCTTTTCGAGCTTTTCGACCCGCTCGACAGTCGAGATCGCGTAAATTCTCAACGGTGGATGACGCGGCCAATTCTTCGCAGGAGCCGGTTCCTCTAACCTTTTCAAGAACGTGGTTCGCTTTAAAGCGGTCGCGCGCTATCTCGTTTCCCACGTTTTCGACGCGATCAACTACGAAGGATGGGTAACGACCTGATTTTCCTCGCGGCGTAAGAAAGCTGGAAACTTTTACGTCTCTCCGCCGAATATGATGGTCGCCGAATTGTGTGAAAATCTCTCGAGTAGAGATATTATGTAAAAAGTCTAAAAAAAACTTATTCAGTATTTAAGCGAAGTATAGACAGCGGCGAAAACGCGATTGTGAAATTCGAGAACAAAAGACTGAAAGCGGCGGCGGTGGTTTTTTTTTTTTCGAGAATTCACTCGATGCTGCCGCTTCTGCATCGCATAACGCGACCTTGCGCGAAGCGTAAAAGAAGAGAACTGCACGGAATTGCGGATAACATTGTTCACTGTCTTCGAGAGGGCGGCCAGTTTCACGCCGGCGCGAATACGAGAAAAACGAGCACTCCGGCCACGGTTCGTGGAAGTCTGGATGGGGGGAAGAAAAACAAATTACCCCAGACCCCGGGCAGCTTCAGGTGACCTGCATCGAATAGCCTCCTCGTAGGAAACCGCGCGACTAAGTTCCGTCATATATACCGGTCCGGACTTGTCGTTTCGCATTTTACGAAGAACGCGAACGCTCCGTACGACCCAATATTTTCTCACCTCTCGCGAAAAGCGGTCTCGATCTGGAAAAAATCCAGATTTCAAGAATGACATCGCGAGACGCGCCGGGCGCTCCGCCATTACTCGTCGCTAATTACTGTCGCAATTACTTCCTGCTTGCCGCTAATTGCAGATGGAGTTTGCTTGCCTAAGGGCTTAGGACGAAGCGAAATACGGTGGAGATGTATATAACTCTTTAAAAACGATACCTCGGTAATATTTCATAAGGAACGCATTTCGCTTTGCCGAGCGACAGAGATATAAATCTTGAACATAAGAACCACTTATCGTCGCGTTAATTTTTTCGTATATATAAACAAGAAAGAAGAACGAAAATTAAATAAACGCGTCTCGTTACTTACTTACGCCGCGCACATCTTTGTGTTTGTATTTTAATCAATTCGCCAGACTTATCGGTAGAGAACGTGTAGGGATTTACGGGATTTACGGTGGATTACGCCGGTGAGATCTACGAGAGTTGCGAGAGAAGGCCCGTGAAAATGGGGATTATAACGAAATTCGCCAAAAAATCGTATAACGGGCTTTCGGGCGATCAGCTTTTTCGGATGGGTACGTCGCTCGTCGCGCGATGCAACGTCCCTGGGGCTGATGAGAATATGAGGAACAAAAAGAAGATCTAAATGCGACTACCAAAACTGTCGGCAGTCCCTTTGTCTCTACTGCGGGCTAATTGAGCAGAACCCGAGCCTAGTAGTAGTAGTAGTAGTAGTATTAGTAGAAGTAGTAGTAGTAGGGTATATTGGCGAATTCAGTCGAATCGGTCGAGAGCCGTTCGCTCCTCGCCTTTTCGAAACGTATAGCCAGACGTTCCTCTCCGCTAGACGTTTTTTCGCGCTCGCCCTTTTTGAATTCCTTCGTCGCCGGAGGGACGTCTGTGCAGACGTCTATCGAGAAACCGAACGTTTACTTCCTTTTATATCGAACGAGCTACAGACGCGCGCATTAATAAGATGTATTTCATACGTGTATAATCGCGTTATAAAAATTTACTCGCGTGTGTGTACGTGAGGTTTCTTTTTTTACTATGTTGAATCTGTCGCTATTGGCGAATCTATATAGAAAATTATAATTATCTCTCTAAAATTAAAGAGAGTTAATTTTCAGATTTTTTTATAAAAAATGAAACAATTTTTCGCCCCGTATAAAATGTAAGTCTAATTAATATAAAATATTAATCTTAATTTAAGGATTGTTTTATGTATGTGATTCCGGGCGATTCGGTAAAAGCTCAATGTTTAGTTAACAAATTCGGTATAATTATCACTTAAAAATTGTGGCTTATTTCTTCATTGTGAGATTACATTAAATCTTCTAACGCGCCTCCGAGATATTTTTACACACAACTGAAAGTTTTGACTCCATTTTCAGATAAATGCGAAAAACCACTAAGCGGAATTATGCAAAATCTCGAGGAAGATGCATTGTTGCTTCCTGTATCGATGCATTATATATTATTTACGAGATTGACTCGACAAAAGGACCTGTTATTTTTAACATGTTTCATCTGACGTCTTGTTTTGCATGAAAATTTTTGAAAAACATTTTATCGAATTATATCTACAAATTATATCTAAAAATGTTGTTTTAAAACGCGATAAAATGATATCATTATTAAAAGTCTATCTATATATAATTCAATAATGCGCAAAAAGAAAACAGGAAATGGGATCGCACTATGATTACATATATTCAGACAAAGTAAATAAAAAAAATAAAAAATAAAAAATAAAAATACATATTGAAACATATTTCATCAGAAAATTACCAACGACAATATCAACACTATTCGCGTGACATTTATGGCGATTTCACAGATTGCAATTGCTGCTTTGGAAATATATGTAACAAAATAACATTCTAAAATAATTTATAGAACGCAATACATTATTCTTCCACGATAATACACGTTCGAACGCGCGCGGTGATTTTTGTCAGTATTTTTCAAAATGCGTTGCGCGCGCGTTTTAAAACGTAAACGCGAAAAGTGAAACGGTAATATATTTCCTTCCTAGTATTTTCTTATTTCGCGTTTCACATATTTCCAAGTTGCTCGCGTAATATGTTCCTTTCGCGCGCAGTCCATAAGAACTTGAAGGAAACAGCTCATAAATTTCGTATGACCCTATAAATTTTACGAGTCCACGTGGCATCACACATGTACGAAGAAGATACGTGGTTACATCGCGCTATGTGATCGCGCTCACGATTACGCATTTCGACGTAACGAATGTTCGCGTTTTAATCACGAGCGTAACATTTAATTTCCTCGTTTTAACGACGTCAATAAACGTCGTCAAAATTCGCGACGTGTGTCAAACTTGATTTTAACGAACGGAAATATATTTAAAGTAAAACTGCGGCGCGCGATCACACGCTGTGATTCGTTTAGGTGAAAACTTGTCTCTCTTGACGATATAGTGTTGTGACGGCTATCGCATATATGAGCGAGTTGTCATTGTCGGCAATCTATCTAAAGAGTTGAGTGTATAGCCCGTCTCGTGCCATTTCGATCGGAATGAGAGCTCGCGCGCTGTCGATATATCGCGCGACGCGCCGCGTTAAATACATTCCGCGCGTAAAGACGTCGTGTCTCTATGTGCACACAAGAGTATCTTTCCCCGGGAAAGATCTCATCACGCGAAGGCGACTGGCAATTCTTAAGAAACATTAAGGCTTCATCTGGCTTCTCATTATCGTCCGGCGGGGCTCGATTTCGTTGATCATTGCCGCGAAGGCACGAAAGCGATGAGTAGACACAATGACTTTCTTGTGCACCGTAAAGTTTTTTCCCTCGAAAGCATTACGATCGTCCCGACAATTTCGAGACAAAAAAGAATTCAAAGTGCGTCGACCTTCTCGCACGTTTTCGAAATACGCTTTGCTCGACGTTGATGTCATTAGACCAAGTATTTCGACGATTCGTCGGGAAATGTAAAACAGCCTCGCGCGAAACACACACACACACGGATAAAAACCAAGTCATTTTATTTATGAAATGTGTCAAATGCAAATTTCATATCACGTGATTTTTTCAACCGCAGTTTTCTTGTTTTAAATATGGACTGATCGTTACTGATTGCTAAAATAATTCGTTTGATATTGTACGCATCTGTCACGATAATATAAACAGCAGTTCCGAGTCCCAGACATCTCGAGTCTGCTCCCGCAGTGATTAATTAATACACGTGAGCGAATCAACGATGACGCGCGGCGATTCGTCTGACGAGTGGCTCAAGATTGCGTCACGATTCCGTGATGAAACACAGAGCACGTATAAATTGTGATAAGTTATTCTGAACGTTCTGTTTGCTTTATCGTCAACCGCGACGTGGCAGACGACGCGATCGACGACGATTGTGACAAATCGTTGACGAACGTCTGGCCGCGCAACTGCTAACTCTCGATACTTTCTCTCACGCATTGATGAAACGTTCTTCGCGATTAGCATTTTTTGACGGAATAGAAATAAGAAAGAAGAACTTTAGCGACATTCTTGTGTTACAATTAGAAATTAAATTATTATGTAATTAAATAATTACTATATACAATCGCTCCACAATTAAATTACTATACAACATCATAGTTTTTTTTTTTGATAAATAAAAAGAGAGAAATTGTCTTGTCGCTCGCAGGATCTTGGCACGAGAAAAAAGCGGCACTTGGACCAAACTAGGCGTGACATTGCCAACTTCACGGAGAACTTGCTTCTAATCTCGACAGAACGATACATCTAACTCTAAAAGTTACTTCTATAGGGTCTTTCTCCGAGCAAGAGAAAGAGAAAGAGAGAGAAATCTAACGCGGCCGAAGTCCGCGTTGATTTACGCCGAGCCTCGGGGCCGATCGTTATATAGACTTTCAATCTCGAAGCGAACATCGTCGGCGCGATCGGGAATTAAAAGCACATGTTAGGCGAATTTAAAATTCGGTCGCTTCGGGCTGCTCTCATCGATCCGCGCGCTCTGCTTCGCCCGATAACAGCCTAGATCATGCATTTCAAGCGTGTTACATCCCGGCTCCGATCCAGAAAGGTTTTCGCGGAAGGCTACATAATCAACAGATGAGATAAAACAAAAGAAAGTTGAAATAAAAATACAACAGTTTATTTCCGTTGATGAATTAAATGAGTAAGAGATCGTAGCACACATTATCTCGTCGCCATAATATAATCAGAAGCCGCGGCGCGAAAAGGATGTTTATGTTCATCGCGTTCGCGCGGAGGGAAAAAAAAAGCGAATCGCGGCGAATGGCGCATCATCATAAGCCCGTGAACGCGAAGGACGCGTGCAATTTCATCAGGTTCGGACGAAGATGCGTAATAAATACGAGGAAATGCGGGGGAAGAGGTGCTATCGTCGTGACATCCGGGATGTGCTTCCTAATCTAAACGGACAGAGGCCGGTATCGCGGCGCCCACGCAGCGCCGCGCATGTAACTGCTCAATGAATCGACAATTTCGCCACGTCCGAACGACTGTTATTTCGCGAACGTTAGCCCGCGATAACGAGCCCTTCGGGGAAACAAGGAAGGGAAAAAAGTCTTTAATAGACCGTAAGCGTGGGTTACGCGACGAAATGTTAATTAAACTCTCGCCGTTGAATTAATTGCGACACGTATATATATATATATATAAAGACTTCGACCTCCGCGCAGCACACAAATATATATTCACTTTTCCGATTGTGTGCTTGCGCAAAATAGAGATGAAAATTTGTAATTTCCTGAATTCCGCGAAGCTCTCGCGTTAACGTGTGTACTATCGATAATTGCATTATCATTAATCAATAGTAGAGGAGAGGGGTTTTTAATTAATTGGAATTATATAAAATTTCGTAATGCGCGGTAAATTTGCACGAAGATACATATATACAAATGTAATACGAGACAAATGGCCGCGTTTGTTTGGGAGCGTAATTCGAGAAAGCGCGCGATTCGTTTAATTAATTAATTAAATTCTTTGGCGTGTATATAAAACAACGCTCGAGAATCACACGTTCCCGTGGCTTGTCCGAATCGATATCGCAGAACGAATAAGTAGGTTAACAGAGACAAACACACGAGAGAGACCGCTTGTCATGTACATACATTTGTTATCTTGATTAAATCTCACAGAGAAGTGAGATAAAAACAAATTAAGAGCTTTGTTATTATTTCTATTCGAGTCTCGCTTTGTTCTCCGAAAAGATTTTAATTTTCGAAAACAGTACACGCTCTCTTGCGATATTATTTTTCTAAACATATTATTTTTCTAAGCACTGTAAGAGATCCGGAGAATAGATTATATTCTCCTTCAGGATAGGTGACAGGAAGGTTACTTTAATCACAATCTTGATAATAACACTCAC
>QVNW01001839.1:0-35943 GCA_014825475.1 Pseudomyrmex flavicornis
TATAATAGGCACGGTGTGCTCGCGCAGTTCGAGCGCCACTTCGTTGCGCCTGAACTTGGCGCGAGGCACTACCGTGCCTCTTGATAAACTTCATATATAATATATATATATATATGTATTTTTTATATCAAAGAAAAAGATGATTAACATTAATTACATGTAATACGTAATGAGGTTTTATGTCAATGGAACAAATAAATGTTTGTGCAAGTTTCGAAATTTTGTCAAATGCACAATTTCGCGGGATGCGCAACTGCTCAACTGTTAAGGTAGATGTCACGTGATAACGAGCGTTTAGACGTTTCTGTCGCATCGCAAAACGCATCTTTTTCGTCGCGGACTCGCGTTCCATTTTAAGCCTCAACAATGCTGACGCGGCGCTGCGAAATTTACTGTATCTGGCGCCACTTCTATATTTACGATGAATACCGAGAAAGAGAAGATATCTACGTGATTCAACAGACAGAACGAATAGAACACGGAGACGCGTCTCCGGCATACCCAGTCCGATGCTCCTTCCGCTTCTTATTCCATCCAGCTAGTATACACTACTACGTCTGACTATATGTTCAAATTAAAACATGAGTCCTAACTCTGACGAACGTGCTCTCGCCATTTACACGTGTCACTTTGCGGTCACGCTTAATAACTCGAAAATTAATCCCATCACTCGAGAGTCACGAGATATTCATCTAGACGCTTGGTATTTCTCTTTTCTTTACTATACTATGTTGATTTATTTCATAGTGTTTGCCAGAGACTTTAGCAGACGCAGTTCTTGTGAGAGAATTTTCGTAACAGAGAGAGTCTAGATAGAGAGCAGATTGGACTTGGGATATTTTTGAGTATCTACTTGAGTATCTACTTGAGACTCTACTGTGCCCGATTGTGTGTAAATTGTGCGAAGCTATATTAGCAACTTTTTTTTTTTCCACACACGTGTAAATTTATAATATTACAAATCCGGTATTGCGCGCATTTAACCTTGTCGGCAAAAGTCCAGTTAATAATCATGAAAGAAGAGGGTGAGGTCTTGTGTTCGCGAGTATCCTCACTGAATTTCACAAGAAGGAAAAAAAGAACGTGAGTGGTTTTCGAGAATTTCCGTTACTGATTCAAATTTCGAGAAAGCACATAATATGTGTATATGCGACCGGGAGAGAGACGCGGTTCGCACAAGTCGTTGATGAGAGTCGCTCGCGCTCGTGTATGCGAAGATCGAAATTGCTATGCGGGACGCGCAGGAGCAGCATAACGGTAAGGCTCCGTTCGCAAACGATCGGTGGTGTCATTGCGCCGCCACAATGCAAGGTTATTCATCTTAAATTCTTACGGCAACATCAATCCTATCGTTCGATAGAAATCTCCCCCTCTTTCAAAGACAGCGTTTCAGCTTCATTAGAAAGACGTGTCCCATGAATATGCGCGATACGCGAGCTGATCAAGTTGCTATATCTCGTCGCTCATCCATGCAGACAATTTTCTTTGTAAAAACCCCCTTTCACCAGCATTGCGCGCATTCTGATGCCGCCTAGTCTCGTTAAAAGTACCTCAGTGTCGCTTGCAACGTTTACGCGATTTATTACAGACAAATAAATCGATTTTTCTCTCTCTGTGTATGTGTGTGTGTGCGCGCGTACACATGTAGAGACACATATTTATATATCGTATTATACATGTATATACATATATGTATATATTTCTTTCGGCTAATTTGTAAATAATTAAGAACACTCGATATATTTTACTCAAGAAGATCGTTAGGAAGAAGAAAGACAGCCGAGTATTTTCACACTCGAGATTCGAGCAGTTTTTCGCCGCTCGCGCGAGTCGAGCATGTCAAGAAGTAGATGCTGCTCTGCTCCGAGTACATCTTTTTGTGCGGTTGGTAGTGTGTATGTGTGTGTGTACACGTTGAATATAGATACGGTATCGGTATGTGTGTATTTAGAGTAACGCTTCGCGTGGAATACACGTTGGCTGCTAACTCAGCTGACCGGTCATTAATAAACCGAAGCCATTACCGAAGCAACCTCCGAATGTGCATGACTCTCCCTATCTATGTATTGCAATCGGTGTGTATGAGTATATGCGCGCGGAGATATGTGTATATGTATGCGCGCGTCTAAAACCACTATCCTCAGAGTTTCCCTCCGCGATCGAGATCCTGCCCACACCGACCCTCTCCGTTCTTGTAGCCATCCCCCTCCTACCTCTTTGAGACCCTCTACATCCTCTTTAGCCGGAACACAGTGCGGCGGCAGCAGCAAGTCAGGGTATAGTCGACCAGGTTATGGTGTTAGTTTGTCTCGCTCTGGTTTGTCATTTATAAATGTCCTCGCGAAATGACCCGTTCGTACATCTCGACGTACTTTAAGCGCACCGTCATTAAACCCGGCTGTATGTATTTTGCACCGCGCAGACGCACCTAGTTTTTGCGTTCTACAAATTTTTTTCCGCGGAAAACTCCGCGAATTGCAATTATTACGAGAATAAATAAATATATAAAAAGCAATAATAATTATTTCGAAAAACTCAACTCCTCGGAGCACAATGTGCTCTTTTAGACGTTCACACACAACGCACGAGAGAATATTTCATAAGAAAAAAAGAACGCGTATATGTACGTTGCAATTAGACGTTATTCAATTCGTGAAAGAATCTGCTGTCTTTAATTGCACTTTAAACCACGAATCTGGATTGTACGATGCATAATGCATGAGTATACCGTTTGTGGTTAGAGGTGAAAAGTACGTCTAAAGTCATTGGCGATTCTTCTCCGATCGAGGGAATCAAGGAATTACGGCGAATTAAGATTCTAATCCAGTCGATGCACGATGCAATTGTTACATATGCTCACATGCCATCATGCTTGTTTCCACATATGTACACGCGAAGCGAGAAAAGATTTGACTGTGGTATCGAGACGATATATATATGTATATTGCACAACAGTGGTTACACCCTTTATTGTCGTCTCCCGATGTATTTCACTTGAGAAATTTTAAACTTATAAATTTTTAATACAGTAAATTTACTACAATGTTTCGTTTATAAATACTCCAATGTCGTTATAGATAGAAGTGATTAAAAGTCTGATTCAGTTGGTGGTGGTTCGCAAAATATTTTTTATGCGATTATTTGAAAGTAATATGCATCTTTCGTCGGGATACGTTGTCGCGGCGAATATTTTCCTTATATTTGAAAGGATCGGTATGCCAGCAAGGGTGACATAGCGAGCGACTCTCGGGTAGCGTTGAAAAAAAAAAAAAAAAATAAGAACGCGAAAGTCTCTTTTGTCGCTGTCAGCTCAGATTTGAGGGTAAATAATACAACGCGCGCGAGGGTGTTTTATTCCACTGCAGCGCTGGCGTTGAATGGCGTGTCTATTGTAAAAGTTATTGTGGTATCACTCAAGCATATATATAATGTCTCTTGTGTGACACACACATGAGATGAAAATATAAAAAGATTATCATATTAAATATTTAAATACTTTTGCGTGTGAATAATAAAACAAAAAAACGCGCACGTACATACAAAATTCTACAAACTGCAATAATAAAAGTTGAAGAAAAAATTTATATATGATATACCGAGACTCAACCCGTAACACATGCAACAGTTTGGCATTTTTTATTTTTTTATTAGGATGATCGATCGCGAATAGTCGCGATTGCAAAGAAGTCAAAAAAAAAAAAAAAAAAAAAAAAAAAAAACTTGTTCGTGTCAGAAGGCGGACTTCATGACACCTGTTAACGCTTGAAATTTTGATCGATCGATGACGACAACGTCAATACACATCCATAACTTTATGGGGATAGTACGTAAAGAAAAGGAAAAGAGCATATATATCAGACAGTTATGGTGTAACTCTGTATGGGGGGCAGATACATGAGGCAGACAGATCGTAATATGGTGTCGTTGGCCCGCGGTAGCGCTGAATACAAGGTTTCCCTCTCAGAATTGACGAGTGCGTATCAGACTGTGTACGAAAGAAACGTCATACAAAATTTCTTCATACACACCGAAAATACGTACGTGCGTGCGCACACATATACTAGTATGTACTTATACATGAGATTATTTAAACGTATAATATTAATTAACAATATTAAAATTAATAACTGTAATTTTATTATCTCTCCTGTGCGTGGATATACAGTAAGTTTTGGATTTTTACACGCACGTTGCATACTAAATCTCTTCACTAGTAATATTATAACTACTAAGCGTTTAGAATGCAAACAATGTGCAAAGATGTTTTTAAGTCTCCTGAGAATATTTCGCACCGTGTATCGTTTACGTCGTTTCCTGCTTTCGCACCCTTTTTATGCGTGTCCCTTCAATCTTCGCGTATCCCATGCGTCTCCCGACTACAGGATTCGACATTTGAACATAAAAATCAGCTTTATCTGGACGTGTGTCTGAGAGAGAATGCACGCATACAAATTCGTAACTGCTGACGTATCTCTCTTTCTTTTTCATCGTGTAACATTCCGAGACAATTTTTCGAGACAAGTTTTCATAAATAATTTTATTAAAAAACTGTAAATTTTTGTAATAAAACCGTAATTTTTAATAATGTGTAACACACACAAACACACACACATACGAAAACTTTAGAGAGTTTATAAAATTCTTATTCAAAGCAAATTCGCAAAATTAGCTTTTAGGAACTGTCGCGTGTGAAGCACATCACTAGATAGATAATATCTCCAATTTATATAATTGATTCAAGCGTGCAGGTTTGAAAATTGTACGGCTACGTTCAACATTTTATGCGACAGTTCAATGCTCGATCGATCGCCCCGTGAAGCGTCCGCCACGAGAAATGATTGGCGAGTTTTAAAACGAGCCATAAATATAACGAACTCATCAATAATGCACGCGCGCACTATCAATATATGAAGAGAGATACGCGGTTATGTATCAACGTAATGGCGGTCCATCGGTATATCTACCGCCGTCGAATTCCAGAATTCACGATGCCTTTGGCGGAGAGTGCGGAGACCCATATTGCGGCCAGGATGTTTCATTAAATATTTACGCAGCACCATGCTGCTATCAGATACGCTTCAAAATTCATGTCGATTGGCGCGCTATGGACGTCGATTGAAAAGCCCCTTCTCCATCGAGCATAACTTTACGAACCGTGGAGCCGGAAATGACGCGTTTCTGCGCACCCGGGGGCAATCGTTGCGGATTAGATGAATATTTCAGCGCGTGTCCTTTCAAAGATAGTACGAATTATTAAAAATACGTCAATGATAAAATATACCGACGCGAAATGCGCATATGTATATATATGTATATACGTACATAATTTGCATATATAAACAAATAAAATCAGAAAATGTTAAAAACGTTTTTTTGTTACGTACGAAAAATATCTTATTCTCCATCTTTGGCTTATATTGTAGTTCACATTTGTAGTTCTTTTCTCTCTCTCTCTCTTTCTCTTTGCTTCCTGCATGCAACAATAATTTTATTTAATATTTTTTATGACAACAATTGATTTTGTCAAGGTGTCAAGTAATTATCGCACGATTTAAAATTAAGTAACGACGGCGAGAGAGAACAAAAATTTTTTTACGGCGCGTAGAAATGTTATTAATAGATCAATAGTACTTGAAATTCGAGCAGGATCTGAGCCCACCGCAGAGAAATTTTATTAGCTGTCAGGGCTTTCGAACGAGCCCGTAGTTGACGCCTTTGGTCACATTGATTCGTCTGCAGTGAGAATAAACGAGAGGTTGCAATACGAGACCGGGTACTCGTCATACTCTCACGGCGTCGATGGTCACTCAATAGCCGATAGTGAAGGCTTAACGAATCACAATGCAAATGGCAGCCTGTGAATTGACTACCCAGGACACGCGTCACCGCCACGGCACAGCCGATCGTTGGATATTGAATCCCAAATTCCCCAATTATCGGTGACAGTGCTCTATTTGTTATACTATCTGAGAGCGAGGCACGTATGGAAACGATGAGCTTAGCCGAGGTCTGCGGCTTAAAATATGTCGTTTACCGTGGGTGACGTGAAGGTACGCGACGAGTGTGTTGCATGTGTAATTCCTACTTAGAGTCAGCATTACCGTAATATACGAGGCATTAACACAGTTCTATCTTCGGGTTCCGTCAACTGCTTTATTTCTTTTGTTTCTCCTTTTCTCTTTCAGTTTGGTTTTTTTCTTTTTTTGTTTCTTTTCATTCTCTCTACCGATATCGCGTGCAAAGCGATACATTGTACATTTTAGTGCAGTATATGATAACATTATTAGCTGATAACAATCTGCTCTGTTACAGTTTTTTTAATCTCTTTATGCTACTTGTGTTCGCCATAATCTTTAAACTTTTACTCGGTAATATGCATTTATTTGTGTTTCGTTCTAAGTCTCGTAAAAAAAAAAGAAAAAGAAAAAAAGAAAAAAGAAAAACAATATAATGCGAATATATAAATCGTATTTTTCTTGTGCTGTTTCTCGAAAGATAGACGAATCACAACTTACGGACATCACCTAAATGTTTTCAAGTTGTGCTCACCGGATATGTTGACGTAAAATGAAGAAAGAGAATTCTCTTGTCGCCCGTATCCAATATCTGACACGGCACAAGGCACTTAGCACTCCTCTTTTCCTGGCATAAAGAACAAGTACCGTAAAAACTCTGTGTTGTATTATTATTCTAAAACTGTAATACTTAGTGCGTTCTACCGTACTATAGAGAACGCCAATTTATTTACCGTAACTTTTAAATAGCTTCTATATATTTAAATATATTTAAATTGTAACTCGGTGTGTAGCGACAAAAACAAAGCCAATATATATATATATATATATACATATATATATATATATATATATCTAGTGAGATAAACATCACTACACGATGTAGCCGCTCAATTACCACTTATCTGTTTTATAATCTAATTATCACATACGTCAGTTAGTCAAAGAAAACTATGTCAATCAAATTTTGATCGAAACATTATAACTCGATGTAACTGCGTTGTTTCACGATAATTAAGCAGCGTCGGGTTTTCGTAATGCTGTCATTCCCCTTAATCCCTTAGTCTCTCTACATTAAGTGCGCGATTGTAAGTCTTCGGCCAGATTCGGCTTGAACTTGGAACATTAAGCGGTTTCTACCTTCGTCGAACTGGGTATCCTCCTCGCCTTGCACTCCGGGCTCTTATCCATCTTTGCTCGAAATTCGCGTTCGACTCCTCTCCAATGTGTAACTATCAAGTTCCTCAAGTTCGAATTCTCTTTAGATATCCACCTTAGCGGCATCTGCCAATAAAGGGTCTGGCTGACTCTCCCCCGGCGCTCAAGTGTGTCCAGTGTAACTCGGTGATCTCCAACTATCCCGTAGGATTACCAACTATTCTCGAAGACGGGGCCATCGGGGATTAGAGCTGCTGGTGGCTGGTCCCGTCGTCCCTTCCGCCAAGTACGCCTTTCCATGACCATCGAAATCACCCACTCTCCCCTCCCTCTCACCCTCGATTCCTTACTTCTGAATCCTATAGTCCGGGATGGCTCTTGGACGGGCCAACCGCCACTACACCACTGCCGCTGAGCCAATATCAATTATAAGAGAAGACAAGAGCTCTGCAATCACGCCCGGGCAGACCTTAACGGATCAAAGGTCTTCCAAGCTCGCGGCTGTGTATGGGATCACCAGTTTTTAGATAAGAAATACTTCAATTAACCGAGCCACTCCCCCCCTCCTCTCATCCGCTATCGCCTCGATCCCCCTTTGCGCCGCAGAAATCGTGCGCCGCTGTTCCACACCACGAAACAATATTGCTTTCGAACTAATCGAACATAAATCTGCCGCGGGATAAAAAGCTTCTAATATATTACCGTTCACTTTTCTGACAATATATTGAGATAAAACATGGTTAACATAGACAATGTAAGAAAAACCTTATATTAAAGACAGAAATATTGTTTCGTTTTTTTTTTTTTTTTTTTTTTTTTTTGCGAGGTAGATCAAAGAAAAGAGACTTATTTAAATGAACGTAAGAAGATAAATGTAAAACAATGTTTTATTTTGAACATTTGAGTTTGTAATTTCCGTAATGCGAGAAAAAAATTTTTATCATCAAATTGAAATCGTATTTAATATCAAAATACATACTTGCTACAGCACGCGTGTACTACAAAACGGACGACACACTTCGTTGACGCAAAGCATACGCGTTACGTTACTTTCTATCACTACCCTAAATTCGTGTGGACATTTTATGAGAGTACATCTTCGTGATCTTATCGCCCATGAAAAATTCAACGTCCTAGTAGGTCTGGCGTGGAACTGGTCCCCACAACGTTCTATCTAATGATCATCGTTCATTAATTTATTTATGAGTTGGAAGAGACACGTTGTACGCGTATATAAAAGTGATTGAATAAATTCCGTAAATATTGTCAACTTTCTATCACTCAGAGATATGAAAACTTTCATTTCACGAATATATATTTAGGTTTTGAGAAAAAATGAAAGTATATAAATTAAATTTTTATCTGTGATAAAATATCTATAAAATATCTGTGTGTGTTTCTGAATCCGAATTTTTATTTTTTTATTTTTTTTTTGTCGATTTCTTTCGTAACCGTGAATTATCATAAGCGCTTAGTTTTTTTTTCATTGCTATCGTATGTAATATAATAAGATATATCGTAATCTGTGCCTCCCTACGGTACATTGCCCACTCACATATCTTCTTGCTTCTTCGACTGTAAGCCAAACTTGACTATCACATTTCGACTCTCGAACGAAATTGAGTCTCTCTCAGAATCTTTTTTTTTTTTTTTATCTTTTCATAACTTTCTCTCTCCGCGCGTACTGCATTAGTAAAAAGATTTTTACTTATAAAGTCATAACATCTTCCAAGTATCTATCTATAGATAACATCTTTATAATTAATTAAGTTATTTCACGAGATAAATGTCAGATTTCGAAATGTAAAATTTAAAACATAATCAGTTTAGACACTTCTATTCACATGCTTTTTTGTATATTTCATTAATCGTATCAGTTAATGTTTCTCGGCGTTGATTGGCAAAATGTCCGAACGTGTGCAAATGTCAATAAAGTGTACGCATCAAAGTAGGCGGAGGGCTCTGCACTTCGGAAAACACACATCTGCTTCGATAAGATAAAATTTTTCTCTGTATCAACGGAAACACGTCGATTTCCAGATCCTAATTTTCGGAAAAAAAATTCAATTTCCCTAAATCAAACTACTAGTCTACGCAGATCTCTTTCTCGCTGCATCCAGTGTGTATTCGTATAAATATTTCATAGGCGCACGCAGATTTCAGAGAGAGTACGCCGACGTATCTCATGGGGCCTACAACGACGAGGGTGTTTGCGCGCGAGTTCCTTTTCTATTATACCGTGATTTTTTATTGACGAAGTGGACACTGTGTGGTCTCGCAAAGGGTCGAAAGACATCTATTACTTTGTTACTTGCTTTTTTTTTTGTCGCTGCACACCTCAAATATACGAGAGCGCGCCCACACACGTCCAAGCTCGTGCATATACGCTCGCGACCCTTCGGCGCGAAGGGTAGAAACTTGGAAGAAAGGACAGGGGGGTGAGAACGACGAGGAGGGAACGTGTTCGAGCGCTCGCAGCGAGAAAAAGAAGGAATAACTCGAAAAAGAGAGAGAGAACGAGAGAGAGAGGAGGGAAGTAAAGCTAACGTATAAGAGGGAGAAAGTACGAGAACAGGTCAGTTTTGTCCCAAGCGTGCAATGCTCGAGGCCATAGATCACGCAATATCAGTTGTCAGGCTGACTCGAACGGATCGAATGGCGGAGGCGATGGGGTGGACACAGGGCTGCCGGGACAACTGGACACTGACTGTCCCCGAAGTGCGAGTGATGACCCTCGGGGGAGCTTCCAGGCCCATGCAAAAACGTCGCGGCGGATTCCCTCCGCCCCTTGCTTAGGTAACCCCTCGTCCACCACTATCACCTTTTTCCCATTTATGGCAAAGGACGAATAAAAAGGAATATGTAACGAAGGTCGATAATTCAACGTTGTTGGTTATTTCGTTAGCTCGGACACCCTCACCCGTTCGTAAGAAAGGAGAGAAATGAAGGGAGAAAGGGAGAAGAGAGAGAGAGAGAGAGAAAATTCTTTTTATCGCTCAAATTCTCGGACTGCGGAGATTTTCGTTCGGGGAGAGTTTGAATATGGTTTGATGGGACCATCGCGATCGGCCGCTGTGTTTCTCCGTTTTCCCTGCAGACCGTGAATGCGAAATTGCCCGGTCGCCTCCACCAGTGCCCCATTCGCCATTGACTTATTTATGTGATTGCCTATCGAGTCGATGAAAAACAATGTGCAACAGAAGTGTAAAGAGGCCAGAGGGGAAAGATCGATGGATATAAGGGTAATTCTTCTCTATCTTCCTTGACCGTTTGATGTAATTCTAACGGATTCTCTTTGTACTTAATGTCTCAGATGCGTAAGATATATTGGACGCCATCCAACATAATTTTTTTTAACGCGAAGCGCAATTTTATACAAACACGTAGTAGTTAAAGCAGTTCTCATTATAGAAGCCACATTACAGAGTAATCTAAACTTAATGAAAAATTTCTAACTCTCGTAATTGAGAAAACAAGAAAATAAAAAAAAAAAACAAAACAGTGTGCGATTACACATATGCGATAATATTGTACACAAATAACTCTCTTTAATCGCTCCGCTAGAGCTAAATACGTATATACGTGTTTAAATCCGAGTTTTATTTACTTAACATGAAAATCACATCCAACGTCAACAGACGAGATGACAGGCGCGTTTAGCGATGAAATGGACGATGAAGACGACACCTGGTTTTCAGTGACAAATATAAACAAGCAACTGCATTAAAAGCCTGTGCCGCAGAAAGCCACGTTTAATCACGTTGAAATCAATAACACAGAATAATATTTTGGACGTCAATGAACGTTCGTACGTGCTATACCGGGCACTTGCCTCGCATCATTTTTCATTTGAGCGAGGATTCCAATACGAAGAGTTCACCGTTGAACGTAAATTGTGCATAAACCGTATATCAATCTTCTCGCGCGATATTCACATTAACACACGTACATACACTCCGCTGTATATGTGTGTGTTTATAAACATAATATATACCTATATATTTGAAATAAAAAAAAAGGCCACTATGAGCTTCGCATATCGTTGTAATCGAGAGCAGTTTACCGAACGTGTAAATCTTCTTCTTCAATGAGACTTTTATGCGAGATTCTTTCGGTCTCGGTTGAAAGATCTTTTTTCTCATTGGGTTCTGATGAAAAAGCAGAATAAAAAGAAAAAAAAAAGAAAAAAAAAGAAAGCAGAAAGAAACGCGAAGATAAGGAAGACAGAGAGGGAAATATAGAGAACATTCGAATTCTCCTCGATCTACCTATAGAAGCATTGCACAAAGCGACAGCGAGCACTAAAATTAGCGGCGAACAATGCACGTGGCCGGATTCAGACAGAGTTAAGTGTCACTGCTCCCTCTCTCCGTTCTGCCGTCCCTTCGTCGTGTCGCTCTCTCGCATTCATCAGCAACTCGTTCCCGATTTCGCTTAGGCTTGCAACTTTTCTCTCCTCCGGCTTTCGTCGTTCTTTTTCTTTGTTTCCTCCGTCGTTAATTTTCTCTTCTTATGATCGGCGGCATCGTTTGCTAAGTCGCGGCAATTCAGGTTCGACGCACTTGATGGAAATTACTTGGCTATCACTATCGACGTCGCGATGCCAAAGGCGACCGCGCCGGATCGTCGTATTGCCGTTCTTCATCGCTCTCGTACGTGACGCATACCGACATCGCACACGTCTATCTATAGCAGCGAATCACGATCGGTGCGAGCCGCGCAGCCGGTGCAACGAGCGGCCGTTTCCCCTATCTCGTTGATCCATTTCTTCTCCTCTCGCTATATCGTATTTATTCCATCTTTTTTTTTCGCACACACACACATACACATTTCATTTTTCGTTTTAAAAGCATGATTTGATCAGTTGAAAATCTTGTTGTCTCTCTCGCGCAAGAATAAAATTAGCAATAACTGTCGCGAACTTGATTAAATGTTTTTTTGCAAAAATCAAATTCTTGGACCAATTCAATATTGGTACAAGACGCATTTTAATAAAGCATTAGAGCATTTTATTTTGCGCGACTTCATTTTAATTATGCAAAGAGATTGTTCTCTCGCATATATCACTGACGTTACTCTCAGATAACAACAAGAGCAGAGTAATTAATCATGAAGCTCACATCGTCGGAGCAATCGTCAAGATTCTTGGAAGCAATCGCACCTCGGTTATCCGAGCGGACGAATACGCGGGGAAGCGTGACGCGGCGGCGAGGCAGATGAACCGAAAGTTTTTGCGCCGAGAACCATCCGAGAATTACGTGGGGCAGCAGGTGGGAGGGGTGAAACATGCCGGTGGAGCAAAGTTTAGAGTTAAATTTGCCGTAAAATTATTGACGGAAGCTCTAAGCGAGCACAAATCATAACGCTCCGTGAATCCGTACTGCGGGAATACCCGGCGATTCCCTTGACTCTTGTCGACCCCACGCGGCCTTCACCCTCTCGCTTACACTTTTCCCCTCACGGTCGGTTCCTTCTCTCCGTCTCGCTTGTCTTCTCTTTCTCACTCTTGCCCCTTTTTCAAGCCCGGGACTGTGTGTTGTGAGGAACGGTTGATCTGCCTGCATCACCCAAATGACTCGACTTAATACTTTGTGTCTGTACTCGTTCGTGCACGGATTACGTGTATTCGAATTGGACGAATCCATGGCTGGATTATCTGCCGTGAAATTGTCTGATTTACCTCCCATTTTCAATAGCGTGCTGTTTTTTGCTTCATAGCTTCGCGTTTTAAAGGCAGACTCCGTCGTCGACACGAGGGAGGGGAACGGCACTTTTGCGACATAATTTTTATAAACGCGGATGAGACGAAAACAGTCTCACGGAGCATTTCGATCGTAAAAGCTTCGCTTGTTCTGCGTTTCTCTCATAACGTTGTTTTATGCGTGAGTTTAGAGATGCAGTAATGAAACAAACTTTCAAATATATCACAACGTAATCTCAGAACAACCGAAACTTTCTCTCTCTCTCTCTCTCTCTCTCTTGGGATTGCGGAAAGTAAATGAAAATTATTTGAATTGCAAAAATTTTTTTTCTGTCATCGATCTGAAGTGGCACTTTTCCCAATGAAGCTCCTTCTTCTCCCAGCTAGACGCGGGTAACCGCGCCTAGACTTTGACTTTGTTTATCTACCGGCTTTTATGTCGGATTTATGAGGAGGCAAATGGAAGAAAAACATGACTGGCGCGTGTTTATTGTCAACGTGCGCAACTCCACCATAGCGGAGAGTATTTTCTTCCCGGGACCATATCTTCTAGTACCTTTTCTTTGCTTCTCCACCTTGTGTCCTCACCTGACAACGTCCAACGCTACTTCTCACGTTACTCCGGAGAGCTTAGCGCTCGTAGACATACGACACGTAAAGGTATAATGCTGAACAGTACTCAGCGAGCTATTGCCCATATGTGATGTTGCACGCGTGTTTACTATGCACTGTCATTTTCCAATGAGACATTAGCTGGACACCTGGCTGGCTAATAGTATGAACAAGAAAATGTGTATCAGGATGTTTCAATACAAAATGAGAGAAGAAGAAAACAGAGTAAATAAAAACTAATTTATACACATAGGTTTTCCGTGGATTTTTTTTGCGTCCAATAAAGTTAATTAAACATTAACGGGGAGGGAAATTGAAGAAAAGACGATTGGGATTAACTCGGTCTGTTTGACGGTCGGTATTCATTAGAGATCGAGAAAAAAATTTTCGCTCAAATGAGTGCGTCATATAAAGGCTGTCAAAGTGCTTTATGCAATAAAAATCATGTTTTACAACTTATTATTATCAATAGTTACTATTGTTATAATATTATTTGATACCGTGTGTTTCGATTCGCATTTGTTTATACTGACATCGCAGCGAGATCACTAGTAAAAACTCGGAGCGTGATAAAGAAACGGCAGAAATGATTAACATACTATGATCACGAAATGGTCACTTCGCTGCTATGGCCTATAGAACGCAGAATGTCCGATATGTCGATTTAACTCAATAAAAAAGTCATTCGAGAACTACAAAAGCGCCATATTGGCTGTAAAACGTTCGACGGGTGATAACATCCAGCCGCTGTTTGCGAGCAAGCGACTGTCGGTAGTGGTGGGTGGTTTCCCGTCTGGTTGGCTGACTAGGTGGATCGTGTTTCTCCTTTCCTTTCGGCTTTCGGTCCTTTCTCCTTCGCGATCAGGGGGATGGCGTGGAACAGACATGAAAATAAGACCGAAGCCGGGGACAAGGAAGAACGTGGATGCTAGGGATCAGGCCGTTATTTAGTTAATGACTATTCTCTCGCTCGTAGGCGCTGCCAGCAGCACGGCCAGCTTGGAATACAAGATCGTGTCTGAGATGCTCGGCGTGCTGCTGCTGCTGCTGCTGCTGCCGCCGCGGTCGCCGCCGCCGCCTTACCGCCATCGCGGCTGTCGGTTGCTGGTAACTCCAGACAACATGGATTCGGACTCTGGACAGTCTCGAACACCAAAAATATACCTTGCATTACTATTCGTATTTATGAATTCTACGAAATTCCAAGTATTTGTTATACATTAACGTACGTATATTTTTGCTTTGCACTGATAATGATGCATCAACTATCTGCGACAATTAGCAGAAAAACAGCAAAGAAATCTTAAAGATATCAAGTAACTAAAAGAGAAAAAGAACGAAAGTGAGAGTAAAATCAGATTTGACTTCACGGAAGAGATTTGAGATTTTAAATCGTTGGAGAAATCTCGGAAAATGAAAAACAATTTCTGCAAGGATAATGATCATTTTCCGAGAATGTCAAAAGTCGTCACGATTTTTTCAAACTCTATCGATTCTCAACTTGTTCCTGCGTTGTTTTCTTCGAAATCTGTTTATAAATCGAATAGCGTGGCTTATGCGATGAATAGGAATTTTGCAAGGACGAAAGGGCGAGGGTTGGGAACGAGGGTCGAGGATGGCAGTATGGAGAAAGGTGCGAGATAAAAGTAAGCGCGGGTATAGGTGCATGACTGCGGAAGAAGGAGGGGGAGGGTGAACGACGGCGGAGCGGAGCACTAATATCGGAACATCGACGGCCCAGTCGACCTGGGATTCGAGCTGGATGTTTAATTAGGAGCCAACGAAGGTAGGATCCGTAAAGAGAGACGCTAGAGGAAGGCGGCGGAGGTCTGCGAGGGAGAACGCGCGAAGTGGGAAGGCGCGGAGATCGAGGGATCCGCGATACGCAAGGATAGGAATATATCTATGTATGTACCAAACCCTACAAGTATGTGTACGTATAAGCGTGGGTAGGAAAGAGACAGAGAGAAAGAGAAGTCGAGAGAGAACCTCTGTCGTTTCTTCCTATAGCTTATCCACCTCCATTACTCGATGGAACCGGAGAGGAGAGAAGAGAGAGAGAGAGAGAGAGAGAGAGAGAGAGAGAGAGAAAGGTGGAAGGGAGGAAGAGGGAGAGACAGAGATACAGACGGAGCGGAAGGAAGAAAGAGAGAAAGAACGCGCGAAAGGAAGAAATGGCGAGGAGTGCGGAGAGGAGCGCAACATGAGCAGCTAAGGAATTGTCTGCGATTTTGTTTTACCTCTCGCGGCTACCTCTCGATCGCATTCATCGATTTCTCACACTCGTGCTTTCTCCGTTGCTTTGCAACGCCCGAACGTCTCCTCCTATGTGCCACCGCCAGAAAGGGACGAAAGCTATGCGCAAAAGAACGCAAAGTGGCCTGAAATCTTCTCGCGCGCGTCTCGTTGAGCTACTCGCCGTTGTGCAGTTACACCTCTTGCTACTATAATACACACAATCTATCTCTACAAATGGCTGTTGCATGGCGCACGCTCGATTCGGATGTTTCGAGCTGCGGCACGTACAGATAAACGAGAATGGAATTAGTTCCCCGTACTGTCGCGCTTGCATTAATGTTAATTCGCATATTCGGAGCTACGTTAAACGCCGCTGAATTTGTAAGAAAACGTATTTCACGCTGCCTTTTTGTCTCTTGCGAGTATATATCTATACATATGATGTTTAATTGCATAGAAAATCAAGTTTCTCTGGAAAATATCCGGCAAAAAAAAAAAAGATTTATATAACAGACAGCTGCAGCTACTGTCATTGTTTCAGGAGTGGGATTTATAGTGTTTCAAGCCTGTTTTTCATTCTCCAGGAAAATGTATGAATCGTGTTATGGAGGTTTGCGCGAGTGCGCAAGGTTGCTAATGGTTGGCGGAGAAGTTCCGTCCACCCTAAATCTATCTCTCTCTCTCTCTATCTCTCTCTCTTTGCCTTCTCAACTCGCATGAGCACACATAAACCATACATATCCTACACGTCGTCAATGTGCGTGTGATTCGCGTGTGCAGACATGTTCTCTCACATCCGCGCGTTTCGGTATATAACGTGTGTGTATGTGTGTGTCTGCCCATACCGGGCCTGAGCATTTCCCTTACTTCGCCGACATAAATCTCATTTTACGACGAAAAGCTCGAAAAACAGATTAACGCCATTTTCCTGACGGAATCAGTTTTAACTTTCTTTATATGCATCGTCTCTTAAAAGAACCCGCTCACTGATACCAATTGTGCGGCACTCGAAAACTTTTATATTTCTCTTATTGAGGAGCAACAAAATTTGAAAATATTATTTTAATAATGTTTTGCGAACACACACTTTATTGTGTGTTAGACACAAATTTGAATACGTAAGAATATGTCTTCGCACATAGGATTTCTTAAATACATATCTTTGTAATTACACACAAATTTTATCTGAAAATAATGCGTATTTTTTTCTCATTAATATCTGTACAATGCGTTATTACATTAATATATTAATTGTTGAGATATTGTGCGTCAATGTGTGATGTAATATATATATATATATGTTTGCCGTGGAGCTACGAAAGAGAATGGTGCGATTATGCTGCAGTTCCAGGACATTCATCAAATTCTCACAAACGTCGTGTGTAGATTATCAATTATTAAAAACACGTGGTCGTGCGTGCGCGCGCGCTTGAAGCTCGTCTCTCATCTCGCCGTTTTATTCCACGAAGTCTCTGTCGCGACTCCGTGATTACCGAGTCCCGTGAATCCAATCTGAGAGTACTATTATCCGTTTTTAATGTCATCAATTCCACGTGACTTAAGTCGTTGAAGCTCGAAAAAACTCCGCTGACAAGCGGAGCTTAAAAAAAAAAAAAAAAAAAAAAAAAAAAAAAAAAAAAAATATGATTATATACCACGCGTGATTCTACCACTCTCAGTATGTATGTTTTATAACTACTTGGCTGATTTTAAGCGCATGCAACATTTTTCTTTGTGAAATATATAAACGCGGAAACGATAAATTGATGCGATTTTTATACGCGGCTATTTTGAAAAGCCTATCATAGAAATCGATTCTGAATTTAAAGAATCGAGCGTATTTATTTTGCTTCTGGAACGTCTACACACGGTAAATTTATTATTTTTGAAAATATAAAAAATATTTTGTATTCTATATATTAGCACAACATATTATATAGATTACGTATATACTGGCGCATTAAAATTGTTTCTTCGGAAAAACCTTTTAACGGGGAAATACGACGAGTGCAATAAAATATCATTAAGCGCACATATGTAACGTTCTAAAACTCAACGTTAACGATAATTGCATTATCAAGAACGAGGGTCGGCGATTTCCTGGGTTCGAATGAGATCTGCTGGACGCGAGGTCAACGATATCGTACATATACGCTTGACCCTCCCAACTTACGAATATAACGAATAAATGTAACTATGGTCAGTGCGAACGAATGCTACGTTATACATCATTAGGCCCCACGAGGGTTTCGATGAACCGCTCGTGGGTGTTAGAGAATCGCCAGATGGCCTCTCGCTGCCCAAACGACGGTGATATTGTGTTTAGGAAAGAAACGATCTCTATACGTCCTGCCTCCGTTTCGACTTCTTATGACGAGATGTTGTTAATTTAACGTAAATTTGCCAATTTGCGAAAAATAAAAAATGCAACAGTGAAACAAAATATTTGCGTCGTCTATTAAAAAAAAACAAAAACAAAAACAAAAGCTGCTCTTCTTTCGAACAATTCGCAAAGAAAGATTCTGTAACAGTTCTGTAACAGTTCGAGTGGAAACAAAAGACATTTTCGTTTACGAAAAACGAGCCAAATGTGTTAGAATTTCGTGGCAAAACTTGTGCAAAATAATATGTAGTGTTAATAAAAATTCGATCGGATTACGTTACACACCTAAATTTGGAACAATTCTATGTTTTCCAACGCGATGACTCACAGCGACATCCCTAAATAGTTCCAAGTATTTATCGCAACACAATAGCGGTGCAAGAAAAGGGGTAAGGACGACGGTTGCCTTCGCTCTATCAAAGATGAATCGAACCCTCCGGACATCGCAATTAGGTCTGTACTCGGTCAGTAGACACAGTGCCCGGGCTTGAACACGAAATGATTGGCGGCGAAGCTACCGAGAAACGAGAGCTTAATGAGAGCAAAAAGGAAAGACGCGGCTGTGTGGGGTCCGCGTATGGTCAGTACATTCGGAATATGGTGCGCTGATGATGATGAGTCCACATGTTCGGGCACACGCTTCGGGGCTACTAAAATCCGCAGCAGAAGCGTACAGCGCGGAGAAGGGATCTGAGGGTTCGAACTAGAGGAAGCCGCTCGATTTTGAAGTTCTCTCAGAGTCGCGGATTGCGAACTCCCTTTGGAGAACTCCTAACTCCTTTAAATCTCCTCTACGAGGAGATTTAACTGTAGACGACGACCTTTCGACACGCTCTCTTGCCCAGGCGTCACTCTTGTCCGTTCCTCTGACAAATCAATTCGGACACAAATTGTAATTGTGATATGTAACAAAGAATTGACACAAACGGCGATGCATTACTTCAGTTATTTCAAAACGTTATCTTTTCATTCGATACGAGGAATTGTTATTGCGGATTTCTCGCAAATAAAGATGAAATTAAGATTAAATCTTTAGAAGAAGACAAACTAAAACAATCAATCTTGCACGCTATTTTAATTATTATTAGATATTCAGTTTGTCGAAATTAAAATATGAAGATTAACGTGCTGTGTAAAAGAGATGCGTCGATCGATCAATCAAGCTGCATCCAAAGTAGATTTGATTAGATGTATCTTTTGTACGTACATATGTCAGTGATGTAGACATCATCGGTTTAATGTGATGAATAGCTTGTGAGGCATGTGCCTCCGTGAAATTTGATCTATGTCTGTGAAAAGGTACTTGAGAATCGTTTTCAAAGCGCGTGATTAAAATGGTACACGTCTTGTCGACACAGTCAAGCGTATTATTGAACGACGATATGAACGAGGGTGAGAGTATGATTCTTATCGGTAAAAGGTTTCACGCTCCAATGCTATTGTTAAATCTTTTACAAAATAAATAAATTTTTTGTGGAATATTAAACATTTAACCTAGATCGCGTCGATACAAAATATTTTTGTTGCAATAGTACGTAGTACTACTATACTAAGTAACGTTTCGGACAGGAATAAGATTTGTCTGTGCAAACATCTATAATATCGCATATCGATATATATATCGCATATCGATATATATCGCATATCGATATATATATCGCATATCGATATATATTGCATATCGATATATATCGCATATCGATATATATCGATCTTTTTTTTGTTTCTAATTGCCGATTCCAAAATATGTATCAAAAAATTTCTTTGAGAAATTTATTTTCTCCTATCTATAATATATACGCGGTAATTCTTTATGTGTGCGGGAAAAGCGCCTTATACGTACGTATCTTCTTACGGTCTTTTTCGAAACATCAGTGGTAAAATGTAATCGACGATCTCTTTGATTAATCGAGGCGATTTGCATATAGGCTTTCGATGAAACATAAACGGAAGGGAGAGAACGCGCGCGTATCTCTCGTGTAACAGTTAGCAAGCAATACAAATGAACACATGTAATTTCGATCGGCGGTATCAGCAACGTTGGCACTGTATGATGCTACAGCTGCAGGCACCGAGCTCTATAGCGTATATACACATAGATAGTGAATTGTACGTGATGTTGTATACGCAACGCTCACGAGAGATTCCTACAGGCTGGGGTGGATGGTAGGTAGGTAGGTAGGTAGGTAGGTAGGTTGGCGAGGGTGGTTATCCCAGTGCTTCGAGCTATAGAACCTTCCTGGATGAGTACCGACGCCAGGATTAGCGCTGATTGGTTCGGCCTCCGTGTGATTAGAGATGTTATCAGCCAGGGTTACGCCGCACACGCTCCCCGTTCCGTGTATTTCGCTGTGTTTACGAGTTTGCGTTCTTGCAATGTGTCCACCCCGCCGTTGTTGGTAACAAGAACATTCGCCGCGCGATATCGTACCTCCATCACACACATATTACTTGCGCGGCAAGTAACTTGGTTGTATTACGGCGACTTTTTTTTCTCGCTATGTATCGAAAACACTACGTTTGAGTGTTTCACTTTTTTCAAAAGTGTATTTTACGTTTCGAGCGAGACGTGTCGAACGCAATATCCCCGTAAACGGGGAGAGATGTGAAAACTACGTGCTAAAAAAATCAATATACAGATAAATAGAATAGAGGGTGTGTCGAATAAACAATCACAGGTAGTCAGGAGTTAGGTGTCGAGGAACAAAAATAATCCGGTCGTCCACCTTACACATCGCTAACTCGAGGAAGGAAAAGGCGTCAATTCTTCACGGATTGTTAAATTATTACATAAGTTTTATGGCGAGCGTCGAATCGATGGGTCATCGGGTGCGGCTACATCGGGTCCGACGACGCCGTCTCGACTTCCAATTAGCAGCTTATCGTTTATTGGTTTTCGATATTTGTTTTTTCTTTTCTGTGAAGCTCATCGAAGACCCCCGCCGAACGCTTCGACGGGAAGCGTTACACTCTTTTCCAAGAATAGAAATCAGTCGAACTCTGTTTCCCACATATCTACAAATTATATTGAGAACGTCGAGAATTCCGAGAGTACGTGAGCGGAATATATTAATAAATGCGCAAATATATTTCTGAAAAATTGTTTTGATAAATTTTATTAAAATGTCAACAAACTTTTGACGTGTCTTCACGTTTTGTTAAAATCGAATCACTAATGAATTGCTAATCAATCGCTGCGCAAACCTAATTGAATGTCACATGAAATATCGAAAAAAAAAGAAAAAAATCGGCGCGGAAAATTCATAATCACAAGGAATGATGAGAAAAGTTCGACGCGATCTGTATCGCTTCGAAGTGAAAAGGGAGACGTGAAAAAGAGGGGACGGTTCTGCCTCCTTCATTCTCTTTTTCCGCCGTGGCGCGGTCGGGAAGAGGGCTAATATATATCAGCAAGTAAAACAAAAGCTTCGGACAAACAACGAACGGTGATGTGTCTACCTCAAGGATGGAAGCGGTAAGGGAAATGAGGGTGTAAGGGAGGAGGGAGTGTACGTGGGCGAGGGGTTGGAACGTTTGGTGGTGAGAGGAGAGAGAGGGTTGCCGGAGTGAGATATATGGGGAGGCTTTTAGTTTCGTTAATGGCTATCTCGCAGACCGATAAGTGCCGAGATCTGTCTACCTTCGCTTGCTTTACACCTTTCTCGCTTCGGCTGCTGCATGGCCCTGCCCTTTGCGTTTCTATAAAAGCTGAAAAAGACACGACGGCGGCGAAAGGGCTCGCGCAGTGCTTAAAATGATTGTAAACGATTATCACGGTGCACCATTTTAACGTCTTCTCTCTCTCTCTCTCTCTCTCTCTCTCTCTCTTTCTTTCTGTCTCTCTCTTTGTCTCTTTGTTTACACATATTTTGCATAACATCTTTATTTTAATAAATTACAGAAATATCACATTATTTGTGCGATAAAGCTCCTTAAATTGCTTATCTTAAAAAAAAAAGAGAGAGAGAGAGGCACAAGAGGATTATTTTTTTATCGTTAACGTATAAAACGCACTTGCGTATAATTTTGAAATTTGTGTTAATAGACAAGAAATATGTATATTATTCAAGATGTAAATTTAGAGAAAGTTATTAGTTTATTATTTGTCTAGACACAATGTGTGTGTTAGATGCTCGCTTCCTCTTTTTAAAAATATAAGATTTAAATACACTATATATGATAAAACATAAAAAAAACTATATCTATATTTGGCACAACTGAAATTAATATTTGCATTAAATACGAGCGTCGCGGCGTCAAATTGGCTTATTTGAAAATATATTGCGTTATCGATTATTTAGAATAGAGCGAGGTAATTAAAAAACTCTCTCTATTAATATATTCTTTTCGAGAAGAATATATTAAGAGTCGGTGTACAGGTAGCAACAACACGATTTGCCATTTCAAAATCGTGAAATTCTCACAAAAACGGCCAATAATGTAATTTACCCCAAACAGATATCCGTACTCGAAGATCAATCATTGTAGTTCTAACAGATCGCTAATCGTTCCCGTCAGTCATCTCTCGGGGTCTTTTGCTAACAATAAAGCACTATCAGACACTCGAATAAAGCAGAGGAACACCCCTAACGTAGCGCGCTCGTTTGATTGACGTTACCCACTTTTCCAGACTGTAAATGATTAGCGATTTTCTCGAGGGGAGCTTTCTTGGCCAAAACTGCGCGCTCGCAGGATACATACGCGATGTATATACACGCTCGGGATATACATGTGCGCGAAAGAAAAAATTAAAAAACTATACATAATACGTGATTTTCCAAGACTCTAGATACTTAACACGTAATATACTTTTCACGCACGAGCGGTGATGCAGTAAAGTATAATGAGGAAAGAGAATACTCGCGAAAAATATTCGATTGATTGTTTCGGTGAAAAATCGATTATTACAACGGTTTTATGCCGAACGCAAAGTATACTTAACAACGCCATTTGTTGGCAAGTACTTTGCGCGCTCTGCAAAACGAGAGGACCAGTTTAATTATACGCCAAAAGTAATTGGTTAACCGGAATGCCGCCACGCACGAGAATAATTAGACGCATCCAGGCAGCAAGTCTGCAGTATCGAATAACGTCAACAATGAGAGATCTAATCAGAATCGACTATTACAATTCGCCGTACCGATTGATCGTTCGCGCACCTCGCTATCGTTTACAAAGCTTGCAAGCGCATGCTTGCATATTGCGCGTATTCACTCTCTCTCTCTCTCTCTCTCTCTGTCTATCTCTTTCTCTCTCTCGCTCATTCCCTTTAACCCCGTCACGGCGCGTCTCTATTTCTCTGTGTTGAAACGTTACAGATGCAGCGGAATACATTTAGCCGAGCACAAACAAGAAGCGCACATAGCTTTCTGCATTTCATGACGTCCAAACAGCAATAATCAAACTAATTATCTTTGCGCTGGCAAAGTCCAAAGTGAGCACACAACGCACGTTCTACGCGCACTCTTCCATTACTCGTGGAGTTTTAATTTAACAAAAAAAAAAAAAAAAAGAAACAATATAATTTCCCCAAGAAAGATATTTTTTTAAATATAAATATCATAACGTCAATATTTTCTAAGGAGAATAGATGAAATCTCTCCCGTAATCTGCGCACATCGGGGTTGCCTAACACCACCGATCTCTCGAAAATGCGCGTAATGCAGATTTGGAGATTCGACCAAACGGATTTTGTGCCCCGTAGCAACATGTACGTTGCGTGTTCCTCGTGTTAACAATTCGGTCGTGGTTACGATGCTATTTAACTGCCCTATCGCTCTGATTACTTCCCGGTGCTTCTGGGCAACAACGAATCAGGATTTAACAGGATGATCAGTCCTCGAAATAATTGTTACGTGCACGTCTGTTTTCAAAATCTCGCTCGGTGATTTGTTCGAGAAATCGACGGTAGGAGAAAGTCGTTTAATATACGAGAAAGTTCACACAGAGAATACGAAATAAAAGCAGAAGAAAGAAATTAACGTTTACGTGTAATAGTATTTTTATGGGTTTTCAAACGTAAAAACAATTTACTCCGTTTTATATCATTGTTTTTCAACATATGATACAGTTTTGATGCAAAATTTCTACTTTAGAAAGATCACAAATGTATAAATATATAGAATCATGTAGCAATAAAAAAAATTTAAAAATTATTTTTATCGTACATGTAACGTTCAATTTGTTAGCACGTAGCCGAGATAAAATTATGTGAAAGAGGAGAATGACGTTATGAGAGAAAGAGATGTTGCAATAAAAGCGAGTATGTTTGTTTAGGCTCTTTACTTCGTTCATATCTACGTTGTCTATCTTTGCTTTGCATCTTCCCTATGCAACGTTTGCTCTTGATGATATTACTTAGAAAGTAATGCGCAAAGAACAAGCAGTCAGCGCATTTACACTATGATATAACTTATATCACAAATATAATATTGAATAAATAAGTTAAAGAATAATACTTATCGCATAAGAGAAAACATGAAAAAAAAAAGATGATATTTAATTTTTGATAATAGCAATTTAAAAGTTTGATTTTACTCACTTTTAAAATATCAATATTTTTCTAAAAACAATATTTATCCGTATATAATAAAAGTTTCTTTACAACATTTTCCTGACGTATATTCGTTTCACATTATAAAATTGTACAATATCTTTGTTTTTTTTTTTTAAGAAAAAGAATCTCCTCTTGTCTTTTATATCTCAATTACATTGAATATTGATCTCGTTAACTCACTCAAGCAGACTTTTAACACAGTACGCAAGTAATTAGACATTTATTTTAACAAAGTACATATTGTTAGACAATTTTTGAAAGTAACGATTTTACGTTCACATGAGAGAGAGAGAGAGAGAGAGAGAGAGAGAGAGAACGATAAACGAGACCACCTTTCTTCAAAGACCCGACGGGATGGACGTGTATTGTATTCTCAGAAATGAGATCATCGTTCACACTCTCAATGTCCAAATCTCATTTTCCACTCCTCCAATAAGTCACGGTACGTTTACCATTCTCCGTAGTTATTCTTGTATTTCTTGCTCCCGGAATTTCAACACCTTGCCGCGTCCTCCGGCGTTCCTGCCGATTGGTCCATTCAATATCGCTGTACACTAACATATCCACCAGGACTCTCTCCATCATCGAGATAGGATTTAATTTAGTAGAAACACTTATATGAGCCACTTGTATCTACAGTGATTCTCAATTCATTCAAGTCATGTAACGTTCACTCATAAATTCAGACTAACTGCAGATTTATCGGATTTAAAGGATGATATTACATATGTATTTTTATTGTTCTATTGCCAGATAGAAAATTTGCAATGAAAAATAAGACTATATTAATTGTATTTACCGTTGTTTAAAAATGGTTGTTTTTCTAGTTATTGTTTTAATTGTTATTTACTATATAGAAACGCAGCTACAAGCGAATGATGGCTGTATAGTATATTGTATAGTAACGTGGTTGACAGCGTTAGAGCTACTACAAGATTATTGTTACATGATAATAATTTCTAAAAAATTAGCAAGCTTATTTCACTTATTACGCAATTGATGGTCTCTTATATCGATCTGTTTGTTTGTTCGTTTTTTTTTGTTACACTTTGCCTCAGTGTAATAACAACGTGGTGCAATTTTATTATTACAATTGTCTCTCTTTGTCTCTTCGCGTTAAAACTAATCATCATTGCATAATGAGCAATAAATGCTGACGAGGCTGAGGCAAAACTGTGTGTTGGAAGATGAGAAACGAGTCGAGTCCGTACTTCGGTGGCTGTTTGACACGAATATGGGTTTCTTTTGCGATTTCGATTCGCTCGTTACATCGAGCCAGTAGGTTGGATTACCCGTGACCGACACCTGGAAGGTGGGAATGGTCCTTTTCAAGGACGCCGAACAACGGATATGCGCATAGTCATCATCGATTCCTCATCGAGCGTTGATTCTCCCTACATCGTGTTTCTTCTTCATCTTCTTCCTCCCCTTTCTTCCACCACTCTGTTTTCTCATTGCAATCCGGTTCTGCAGTGTCCGCGCCAGGCCGTTAAGACGGTTCCAAAACCGATTAGACACACACCGCCGGCCATTGATGATCCGGTGAACGTTCGTTCAGTTATATTATCCAGAAAGTAGAACTTGATAGGGAGAACGTGTGCAATTTAAGATTTAAAGTATTAACTATATATACTTTTCTCGATTTCCTTTGGCGCGTAAATATATTGTGTGTAGCCGGGAGAAAATAAAAATTAAAAATTCAACAATTATATTTCTGATTATGAAATTCTCACTTTGATTTCCTTCGAGATATAAAAGCTAGGAGAGTATAAGGTGAAAAATTCAAATAACTCTATTCTTTTCTGATGGTTATAAAACAAAACTAATTCAGGCAAAAACGCGTCACTCTCGATCGAAATCAATACATACTGGAGCGATGCGTGAATCCTGTGAGACCGAGGCATATTATATTGAAGTAAAGTTGCACGTGCTGCCATAGATATACAAATGTATTAGGTAACAGTATTATTGAATCGTGCAGCATTGAACAAGTGCGACGGAGCCTGTCGCCTCGCGCCATGATACCCACGCTGTCACTTCCGGTCCCACCCGCCCGCCCGCCCGCTAGTCATCCAAACCGCTTCAGTGTGACGTAAGCAAACTTGATTCTTTCGTTCTCTCTCTCTCTCTCTCTCTCTGTCTGTCTTTTTCTCTCGCAACGCATCAGAAGTTCATAATATTTTAATAATGACGGTTATATATACCTGTCGGCACACACCATCACTATTATGATGCTAATTCAGAAACGATACGCATCGCTACTGCGCGTCGACGGTCTGCGCGTCATGTACCAGATGGCAGTTGAATTGTATCTTCTATTGTTCTCGTGCGCATAATTTTTTTTGCACGTTCAGCGAATAAATATATAAATCTGGATAATGTGAACCACCACTATTTTGTTTCACGTTTTGCTGTTCACAGTCAACTGAGAAATATTAGAAATAAGATTATGATCTCGAACGTGTGTTTCTTTAGAACATTATTACATTTTATGTATATTCAAATCAAAACTTTAGTATTTTTTTAATATAAATTACATGTGGCATTTTAAAATGTCTGTGTTCTTCGATTTCAAAAGTTTTTTTATTCACTTTCGAAATTGTTTCGTAAAAGCGTGTGACCTTTTCAACGAATGAACGAATGGTCGCGTATGATCGGCGAATATATGCGCGATCGGACTTGACCGAACAGTAGCAACGTGACAATCTTGAAGAAGAGTCCTCGAGGGATTAGGGCCGTTTGAGTAAATGCATGATTGGTAGTCGAAGGAGCGGTCTCGAGCGAGATACTTGTGGTCTGGCTCGGTGGATTGGAGAGGTTTCGGTTGATCGGATTGCCGATTACCGAGGGGGGAGCGTTGGTTGGACAAGGAGGAGAGGGTCACGATTGCACCGCAGGAACCGGTACATAAGAGAAAAGGGACACGGTGAAGTGGAAGGAAAGAGACAGTGAAGATCACTTCCGCTCCACGAAGCGTACTAGAATGCCGTGCACACTGGTCCTTTGCTTCCTTCGTTAATAGTCTTACAAAGACACATTTCACGCTATTAGATCGAGTCCTCGATCGGTCAAAAATTAGCGACAGCTTGCGTCTCGTCTCGTAGCTTCTTCGCAATCGTTTTGTTAATTCGCCGTTTTTTTTTATCAGCATATAATTTCCATCGTGTAATTATTAACACAGTCGACGCTGAAAAGACGCGGAAAATAAATACCGTGTGTGTTACTAGTTATTACGTAGCTAAGTTTTCTCTCAATCAATTTTTCCGTGTCACTGCAGAAATATTCAAAACTTCTCACTTTCTGTTAATTATTGCGCGTGTAATTCTCTTTTTGTTTTGTTTTTTTTTTTTTTAGTATTATACGTAACGATATTCATACCTTCTGCGCTGAAAAATTATAAATATACCGACTCGCACGAAAATGCGTCGGAAATGTGTTGAAAGCGGTATCGCTTTCCGCATATCGCGCAAGTTATCATCTTCGATTCTTCAGCCTCCGCTTTGAAATACGCGCATTCACTTCACATACTCACGCATTGTTCGCGAATTCATACGCGTGGACGCAAATTCATAGAGATCTCTTGGATTCGGCGGTCAAATAAGCAAATCCGAACAACAAGGCGAGACGTTATAAGAGAGAAACGTTCGAATGCTCTTTCTCTTCTATCTCTCTATATCTTCGCGCTATGCTATATAAAGTCGTTCACCCCGATTCAGACAATCTAGTGTCTGCGCCCGGCTGCCAGTTAACTCGGGAATGATCCGTGATTGTATTAATATCACAACACACAGTCCGGTATGTATTTATACTTCTTTTACCTCTCTTTCTATCGTCTTCTCTCTTTCGCTCGCTTTCGCGCTCTACACGGACTCTATCATCATGTCGCGGATTTATGCGATCATTGGTGAACCATCTCTGTTCGCGTCTGTGTCTTGATATATGTGTACATAATATATTTATATATTTATGTATACAGACATACCGAGACAACACCGAGACTGTATCTTTGTTGCCAAAAAGGAGTTACTGCGCGCGTTTTTTGTCCACCACATTAAACGAGACTAGTTATTGATCTCAGGATTTTCTTTTTCGCGCAGTGACTTATCTATTCTATCCTTGTACCTTGTCTTTGGGAAGAAAGACAAGTTCTGATCTCACATATTTATATCTACACATACTTAATTTTTATATTGATTATCTCTCAAAACGTAGAGTTAGTTCTTCCAAGTCGACCAATAGCGTATCGCTATTCCTTTTACTTCACAGAACTCGTTTAGTTTGTTCCGCAATTAAATTTGTGAATTTTTTTATTCGATTTCTCTTCGTATTTGTTGTTTTAGATCAACACCTCAATGTAACGCGCACATTAATCCCTAGCCAAAAAGCCAAACACTTTATGTATCTTTTTACACTCATCTTCTCGCAAGTACAGTGTTCCCTTTCATTTTCCACGTGAGATCTTTCAAAAAATTTCGTAGTATTTCGGTATTCTAAACCCTCGGCCTCTCTCCCACCAGGGCCATTTATCCTAAGCGAGCGTAAAATCTCAGCTAAAACAAACCACCCGTATTCAAGGGCAGCGTAAAAACATCAAACACCAAAATGGATTTAATAGGTGCTTCAGCCCTGTAGGTATTTCATTACACTTACTTACTCGAAAAACGAGCGCTAAGTCAAAGTCTCTTAAAACGTTACTCTAAATGTATTATTTACAGTAAGTAACATATTATTTATAGTCTGTGTAAATAATATATTTACACAGTCTGTAAATGTATTATTAATGTTTTCATTATTTTTTATTTCAGTATATTTTTTCTCGAATTTTGCTTCATGTCCACGATTTATTTTCTCGTGTAAAATTACCACTTTTCCACTTTTGAATCAGCACGATTCTATCCTCCTCGTCCTCTCACATCCTTCTTTCTCTCTCTCTTCTGTGAACTTAATGATAGGTGTAACACTAATTATTCGCGATCAATGCGAAAAACAAAAGTGTAAAATCGTTGTTCTTTACGTTCAAAAATAGGTAAAGTTTCAACGAAAGAAAAAAAACAACAGCTGATCGCTCGACGTAGAATCGCAATGTCTATCGGAACGCGTGTCTCTCTTCCGAAAACAGCAAAGCAGCGGTTTCAGGGTTTCCCCTTTTCGACGCGCGCGCACGCGACGACGAGAAGCGGCGTCAAAAGACGAGAAAGTGAGAGACGATGCTTTCGGAACATCGGAAAATAAAGTAGAAAGGAGTGAGAGACGCCGATTGTGACTTTTGAACAAGTTTCACTCTGTCTTTCTCTCCTCAGCTCTGCTATGTATATTGTTCTATTTATATAACCATTGTTCATCCATCGTTTAGGATAAATTTAGCTGACAGACAAGAAGAGAGAGAAAGAAAACAAGAGAGAACGAGAAGGGAACAGGAGGGAAGGAAAAAGAGAGACAGACGGAAGGAAAGAGAGTGAGAGCAGCGCGCGACTGGCTGACGGTATGTCGGGTCGACTTTTTAAATGTTTCTTCTCTCGAGCTTCGATCCCTTTACTCTTTCTAACTGGCTCTTTCTCTCTCTTCTCGGTTCCGTCTCTGCGTGTGCTATTAATGATACCGATTAATTTAGAACTATTGGGTTTCCCAATTAGCCAATCGGAGCTCGCGATATGTGTCGTGAAAAGTCGCGTTCGTCTGTTTTTTTTTCTTTTTCTTTTTTTTTTTTTTTTTTTTTTTTTTGCAGTATTTGTTAGACTGCTAGACGAAGTTGAAACAGTTTACGACGTACATGTGCATATTGTGAGCTTTCCAATTTCTGTTCTGAGTTTTACGCTTCTCTCTTTCGGTAAACATTATTTTTCTCCGTTTCACGAGTCTCGCCAAGAAGAGATATGAATCTCATAAGGGAAAAATTGTAAGTAAAAGATAAAGTAAAAAACTCAAAGGCATCATGTCTAGACAAAAAATGACGTAAAACATCCTTCAAGCATAGCAAAACTTAAATAATCAATAAAAAATCTTCTAAATAATCACGTTTTAAAATTTTACTACGCTCGAATGACTGATATTTTTGTTACCTATCCATTCGTCAGATTTATTTCGATAACGACGTTATCAACATGTTACCGTAAGAGTTCACTAGAGTCTTTAGTTATGTGTAACATCTAAAAACAGCCACAAACATTCATCATTGATTAGAGAATCACATTACGTGCCGAGTGGCGCATTAAAAAAGTAATAGGAAGCTGAAGAGCGAACCGATCGAATTTCTACTTTCTCACTCACGTATTTCATCTCGTGACTCTGCCAAGTCTTATGCATGCTTGATCGCGCCAAATACCTTCCTACGTTCCATCTATTTCCTCCTGGCGGAGCGTTTGCGAATCTGTATTATTTTTATCCGGCCATTCAAACAGCCTCTTCGCGGGGAGAGAAGAAACATACCATCTTTTTCTCTTTTTTTTTTTCTTTTCTTTTTCGTATCGCACAAGCTGGGAAAATGAATGTGTTTGTGCGTGTGTGTGTGTGTGTTATTTTGACGTGTTTTCTCGTTTTATTACAAGCCGCGTATTTCAGTATGATTATCGATAATCGTTAGGCTGTCTCTCGTCCGCCATTCAACTCGCATTGTCGGATGGTCGCTGGCTATGCCGTGCAACAGAGCTATAATTATTAAGTCGCGTCATCTGCGCGACTATCACACACGAATCACGCTTATACCAGAATCTTTAAAATTACGTTCGCAAATTACACTGAGATGAGAAAAGTTTTTCATATCGGATTTTTGTAATCGCACAATAAAATAAATGTTAGGGATGCTTTTAATTTTTTATAGCAATTATTATATTATAATATTGAGTGAGAGAAGTAGTCGCAGGCATTCATGCCACTGTTCATGTGAAAATTATGTCACACCTACGAGTCATCGTGACGTGTAGTCGCGACAAAGATAATAGCGGACGATAAACGCATTATCTGTTTTTTACGTGGTTCATGTATAATTGATCAAAATTTTTTACACAATAATATATTTGGTAAAAACTACATATATTAAATGCAATGACGCCTATACGGCATCGTTGAATCGGTTGTAACGAAAATGTATTGTAAAAACACCTAAAAATGTAATGGTGACAAAATCGCTATATCAATAAAATTATACTATACTTATTATTAATTATATTATATACTATTATAAATTATTGAAATCTTTTTCTCACGTGTACGATTGAGCATTTTTATTCCTTGCAGCGTGTAGACCTATCATTCTAAACGCTTCAATTAATCCGGTTAATTTGTCTGGCGTACTAACGTGCGAGAGGAATAAGAAGACGCGACAAACATACGTGAGTCAATGCACGTACGTACCTGAATGAAAAAAAGAAAGAAAGGTGAAGACAAGTAACTTCTTACATAGATAAACAAGTAAAGTGCGTATTTTACTTTGCTTGTTGGCTACGTTTATGCTATTTATCGTGTTTGCATAAATCCGGTTTCGTTTGCTAAATCGGTGTGCGTCAGTGTGAAAACTGTGCGTGACTGCTCTTTTCCGGAAGATAATATCAAGGAAGAACAACATAAACGCTTATATTATTTACACGATAAATGTAAACGCGGAAATCCCAGAATATATAAAAGCTGATTACAAAACTTCTTTGTTTCGCTTATCAGAAAGTAAAACCTAAATTTTTCCAAGCGAATAAAATAAAATGCAAAAATATTAAGAAATTAAATAAATAAAATAAATGTAAAGAAGAAGAAAAGATAGAACGGTTGAGTTCTATCATTTATATCTAATCATTTATTAAGTAAACGAGAAATAGATTAAAGAAATGACTTATAGTCATGCGACACTGATTATTATATTATTACACGTAAAATTTAATTGTGTGTATTGCGAGATAAGTCGCAATAAATACTTATAGACGATCTTACAGCACTTTTTTTTCTTTATTCTAAGTTTAAACAATTTAGTTTTAATTTGCAAAACTTCGACTCTATTCAGAAAATCACTTTTGATCTTCTTCAAACTGCGTCTGAGTATCGATGACAGAGTTCTAGAAACTATCGTGAACTTATGTCGTTCTCACGCTCTGGAAGGAATCTTATAGCTCCTCATCGTGGTCTTGCGCGAAGCTGAGAAGAATGTCTATACTCTGCCATCTCTCGGAGAGTTTCAGGACTTCTTCCACGATTTTACGTTTTCCTACAAAAAAAAACCGCGGTTGGGCAAGTACCAAACTTTTCGTCTAAATTGTCAGTGTGCAATCTTACCAGTTAAAATGTAATCTTGTCACTCCATATAATCAAAGAGATGCGAGTAGATAAAAGAAACGTTTTCACACTTAAAAATACAATTTCTGAATTATATTACAAATACATGTATTTTTGTGTAAAAATTTAATAGATAATAGATTATAAAATGTAACAGATTATAAAAAGCTCTAACTTTTGTATTGAAGAGATTTTTAACATCTTTTATAGAGTTTTTAGAAGTTACTTTTGTTTTCACTTCTGTGGAATCGCTCGTTAGAAAGTAACGGAAATAATTCGTGATTAGATTCATAACTATATGGGATTTCTACGAGTGGTTTCCGATTTTTTTTAATTTTCTGGTTGTCAAATTTTTCTTGGTGACTGATACTCTGATAATTCATCGACTATCACTTCAATTCAGAGAATCGAGCGAGGAAGAAGTAAAGTAAAGCTGCCTCACAAACTAAAAAGGACGACAGTCGGTTCTCACATTCTCAACGGTCTTTTAAAGAGAAGAGTTCCACGAGTCCTTTCCCCATCCTATCCTGGTTTAACTCCCATGAGGAGTCGTTCCCGTACGTAGACCAGATTTATGTGTAAAACTCCCGCGCATCGCCCTCTTCGTCCGAGCTGACGGTGATGCAGGAAACGATCCCTCAGGACTCAAGAATAAACTTACTATTAACGATTGGCGGATGCATATGAACGACATCATAATTTCGTACAACACTATCGAGACACACGTTTCGAGAGAAATAAGTATTTTTGAGATTGAATAAGTATTTCTGGATAAGAGAATAAAATTCGAGAATATATAATTATGTCTACGCTATTTAAAATGCTACTTATAATTATTTGCGTGTATTTTGGGCGACTGTAGCAACGATATGTGGCAACGAAGAAATGAGCTTGTTGCCTATCAAGACAGGCAAGCAAGAGAATACATAACCCAACGAGATTCCATGCATACCGGCATTATTTCGTGACCACATAATAAGTTAATCACGAAGTTATGGAACATGAAGAAGATCGTAAACATATTTGCGGCTTTCCGACATAATTTTTTACTTTTACATCGCCACGGTCTGCAAATTGCACTTCATTATCTATTCTAACTGTCATTAACGTTTTAAAATCGGTATTTTGCAAATAAAGCTTGTTTTTTTTTGCACAGACAAACAATTTAAACGTATAATATAGTTTAATATAGTTATAATATAGTTTAATATAGTTTTTTCAAGTTTGCAAAATTTATTAACGTATGAGAGTTCGTAATTTGAAATCATAGACTTTTTGCTCTCTCCCCGTATGGTTTCCCTATGGCAAAGCAAAAATGTTTCTTCAAGTTGTTTAATAATTCTGATCGCGGTACGCAGACGCGTGACCTGGACAGTTCCCACGCACGATGCGGAACATCACGCACTAAAGTGACGTATCACGTACGTGATCATGTTCTAATGCACCGTACGTTTCTTCTGAAATAACAATTAGCGCGTACACTACTTAACGCAATTTTACGTTGGCAACAAGAAATACGGAGGCTTGGCTTTTCTTTCAAATGAATATATAGTAGATTATAAGAAAAGAGTGCTATTATCGTAACTAAACCTAAACAAAATATAATAATCGTAACAAAGAGTTTGAATCTCCGACGTTTCGGCATTGACAAACAACAATTTTAATTGAACAGAGTCAGAGTCTGTCATTTTTTTTTTTTTAATATCTTCATTATTGAAAATTTGCCACGAGAATCTTTTCACTTGTTCTGCCAGTTCGCAATATGTTGTGCGTGCCAGCACAGTGTATAATCATATTCATATCTGATCCGAATAGCAATTCCCATTCGAAGCGTATATAAATATTATCATACATACGAGCATGTGAAGTATTGTTATGCGACGACAGCTCGTCGGCATTCCGTCATGTTCGTGTTTCCCAGATCGAAATAATGCTACACGGACATTATAATCGTAAATATAGAGCTGCGTTTTACACTCGCGTAATGTTCCGTTAGGAGTGTCCGCCATTTCAAAAGAGAATCATAATTTATTATTACTACGGAGACGTACGGAATAACAAATCCCATGTCCTGGCGTACACCTCTTTCGGGAACCAGGTCGAGTCTCGATCAATCTTTGAATACTTACGCACTTTTACCTGTCATTCGTATTAGTTCATCAATTTTATACATCGCAGTAGCTGTTATACAATTTTTATTCCCAGTATATGATAATTAATTCTCTGGTGAGAAGAGATTTGTAAAAGTGTTTTTCACCTTTATATTTGGAAAATTTTATCTTGTCTCGTCTTATATGTATGTATGTCGGATAACACAAGACACGAAATGTTATCATATAAAACTACATTTACTTCGACTTAATATATTCTAAAACAACCGTTAAAAACTTTGAATTAAAGCTGGAAACGGAGAGAATTTCAATTCGAGCAAAGCACGACATCTGCTCCACTATTTTGTGCAAGAGACTTATGGCTATTATAGAGGCGACCGATAAATCGAAGAACCTTGAGCAAAGAATATCAATTAGCGAGTGGCCTCTACCGAACGTCATCGCGACATTGAAAGGAATTTTAATGTTGTTATGAGCCGGCCCAGTTCTACGATGTCACGCATTTGTCAACTTTGTCCGCTCGTGGCTTACAGATTATTCTATACGTAAATGATAGTTCCAGAGGTGGAAACATGTGCGGAGAGAGCTATACGGTCGTACGTGACGTCGCAGTCGAGTCAAATTTTATGGAGGGGAAAGACCCGTATGTGACAATAAAAATTCAAAAATTCGATTCCAACATCTCTCTAAATGTGCCAACTGTATGTGGTCACAAAGTCTGAAATACAGCGAGCGCGTGAGTCGCATGTTCAAGCGCACGGGACGTCAAAATAGATGCACACGGAATGATAAAAATCTACTGGATCTTCAGAATGCGTTGAAACAATTGATTTCAAGCATCACCTATCGTTTGCACAATTACTGAGACAATTTTATTTTCAATTTTGTTTCGTCAATGTGTGAATTAATTAAAC
>QVNW01001840.1:0-19216 GCA_014825475.1 Pseudomyrmex flavicornis
CCTGCCTGTGCAATTATGTGTAATTTATTAAATGCCTTATGATTGCTTGTATTCACACAGTAGAAGAAAAAAATTGAAACAAGAAGTCACACAACTCTGAAGTTTTCGATTTAAAAACACAATTTTATAAAGAAGTTGATAAATATGTACTATAAAAGAGATAAAAACTTTTTGTTATGACTTTCGAATAATTTATTTATTGTTTTTTCCCTTTTTTCAAGCAAAACTATGATTGCATTGAACATACATTACTAGCAGCCATTGTTCTCATAGCTAAGATACCACCAATCTGAGAAAATCCATGCTTGGCTGCTTAGTAATCTTCATGCTTTCTCTTTGTTCTGTTGTAGTTAAGAATATTGTAATGGAGAGAATACAGTCCAGGAGCGGAAAATTGTGTGAAACTTTGGAGAACAAATATAAGCTAGATTCTGAAAACTTGGCTATTTTAAAACGGAATGAAGAGAATCTTATAAAAGCATACTACACAGCTTCTTTGCCTCACTTGAACAACATAGAGGTGATTACATTCAAGAGATAATAATACAAGTTGTATGTCTAAATATTTGAGTCGAAAAAGTTTACAAGTTAAAAAAAAAACTTAAAACAATTGTAGACACAACAACTAAAAACGTTTCTTTTTTTTTTGCTTTTAGAATGTTGTGAACAAATTCATTGCTGTGCCCAGCAATGTTTTGGCAGAGGAAGATAAGCTTCAGAAAACACAATATACAGAGGAAGAGGTCGAAAGCAAGTTCAGGAAACTGGATGAACTTCAGCAAAGAGCTAAACGGGTGTGTAATGTCTCATACACAGGAGTAAAACGTAAAGTTATAAACACTGCGTCATTTGTATATAAATGCTGAGGACATTTAAACATTACATAATCTTTCTGGTTTTTTCCAGGCTACTATGTTGAATGCAGCACTGAAGGAAGAATTACAGGTCATAGAGCAATTTTCGCTCTGCACAGATAATACCGTCAAGCTGAGTCACGTCATTGAGAATAGCGCATGCCCGGATATTACCGAAAAACTTCAAAAAGTAGTTAAACACTATAAACAATTGAGCGCGTCCATCAAAGATCCTGTATCTCCTAAAGAACTTTACAATACAATCAACGGTCTAGATTGCATAGATTACGATCTGGATAATTTGAAATTGTAAGAGAGAAATGATCTATATTTTTATAACTCTTTAAATGATACATTGCCGATATTATCTTTTTGACATCTTTATGTATATATGTAAATACATATCATATGAGATTATAATTGTATATAATTTACAATTTTATTAAATCTTTTGTAATTCTTTTTACACAAATTAATACTGATACTTTTTGTATCCTTTTATCTTTTGACTTTGAAAACTAGATTTTGTGCCAGTTACCGTTACTCTCCATAGCAAGTGCCCGTATATCAGTGCCGTATTATATACGCATGTCGTCTCTAGATGACGCCAGCTGACTCTCTTCAGCGGACTTGTGGCTAATAAGTTCTTATTTACCTCTTGATGGTTACAGGACTCTTCATATGCGCAAGATAAATTAGAATTCTTGAAAAATGTGAATAACATGAATATAAACGCATAAATAAATTAATTTATAAATTGAGATGATGATTAAAATATAAATTGCACGATTTTATTGAAAACAATATCTTAATATAAAACTTGAGTCATTTAAATTAATATAAAACTATATCATGTTTTTAATATATAAATATCTATATCCTACACGCTGTTACAAATTTATATACTACAAATAAATATTTATATACTACAAATAAAACACATAAAAATGATGTGTAAAAATATGCTTTACATTGCCACTTTTTGTTTTATTATTTCATACTTATTATTATGACAAGCACTTTTCAGAAATGTATTTTTACACTAATTATAAAGAAAACGCAACAAAAAGCTTCGCCTTGACGAAGAAACAATTTGCAGTCTTGAAGAAGTTCAAGAAACAGTCGGAAAAGACATCGAGCGAGTTTTGTTATCGTTTTGAGTGTTCCGAGTTCAAAATTTTCTCGACATCGTGGAACTATACACAAAACGCTCGATCTCTTCCTGGAAGTCATCGGAGAATCGGAGAATTGCTTCGCCGGTCGAGCCTTGCTCCTCCCCGTCCCCCACTTTGCGCCGTTCGCAACAGTCTCTCAACCCAATTCTTGCCGATAATCGCGCGATAGTTAGTTCGCGACGTATCGTTCAAACGATTGCATGTTAATGATGAGCGACGATTCTAACGATTTTTCCGATGAATGTTATCGCACGCTGCGGCTTCTGGAGATGTTGAAACGTACGCATTACGAGCTCGTCCAGGTAGTGATCAACAAATACCGTTCGACATAATAGAACTTTTTTTTCCTTCTTAACAAGCATTAGAACAAATCCACCAAGTATAAAAGAATATTCTGCACAACGTAATTATGTCAGACGGTTGCTGGAATGTTTTATATGTGAACAACAAAAGTTCTTTAATTAAAGAACGAGAAAGTGCATTTTAAAATATGCAAAAGTATGCGTTTTAAAGTGTGTGCGCGCACTTAAGTTTTTCTGTAATTCATTCTATTATCCTAAGAAATATCGATTCTATCAATACGTATATACAAAAAGTCAGTTGTAGTTGATGGAAGATTTGTGTCCCTGACCAATAGAAAGTCTATAAAACGCTGAAGTTGTAAAAACGCTAAAGTTGTAAAAATTCTCCGAAACATTTTCTCCGTCTCAGTGTTCTCTAAATATTCCAAACTTCTTCGGTTACTCAAAGCAAGAAATCACAAAATCCTACATAAAATATTTCCTGGTGCAGGAAAACGGCCAACGTCGATTGACGGCACCCGAGATCGCGCGCGACCAACGGCCGCGCAATAAGGGCTCGGAGGTGTTTTTGGGCCGATTGCCACGCGACTGCTACGAGGACGAATTGATGCCGATATTGGAACGCGTGGGCCGGTTGTTGGAGCTGCGACTGATGCTGGATTTCTCGGGATCTACGCGCGGCTACGCGTTCGCGTTGTACGAAAATCCACGCGTTGCCCGAGAGGCGTGCAATCGTCTCAACGGCTACGAGATCCGTCCCGGGCACCGCATCGGTGTCGTCAAGTCCATGGACAACTGCCGGCTCTTCTTCGGCGGCGTGCCCAAGACCAAGACCAAACCGGAATTTATGGAGGAGCTGACAAAATTTCTCGACGGCATCACTGACATTTATCTGTATCCGAGCGCGCACGATCGCAATCTGAATCGCGGTTTCATCTTCGTCGAGTTCAAGGATCACCGTGCGGCCGCGATGGCACGGCGCAAGTTGATACCCGGCAAAGTCATGCTGTGGGACCACGAAATCGCGGTAGACTGGGCGGACCCGGAACCGGGTGATCCGATCGACGAGGACATTATGGAAACGGTGGGTAGTTTTCAAAGTTTTCGCCTCACGAAAGTTATACTCTCAAACAAGTTCTCTTTTGTTTTTGCTTTTGAAGATAATACAATTGTGTAAAGGATTGTGTAAAGGATTCTTTACTAGAACTGTTCACATTTTATTAACGTGTCATTTAATTGCGAGTGTGATGCATCGGAGTAATTATTATTAATGAACGAAAAATGTAATAATTATTGCGTATTCCGAATACGCATATATCATCTAAGTGTAAAAAGTGAACAAATTGGAGCGTTTGTCAAAAACCATCATCGCTCTGTATAATGTAATCGTGCGAGTGTTTGTACATTGAATTGGACAAAATTAAAAACTGAAACACGCGAGCTTTCGCGCGCGCAATGCAGATTTATTAATAACTTTTTTATTGAAGTGCTCCGCGCCTTAAAAATCGAATAATAATATTTGCCTCACAGAGATACTCTCAGTTTTTTTTTTAATAACGAAATTTAATAACCATGAGATTATTAAATTTCGTCCGTATTAAAATGATTTATTCTTCACGCTAAATAAACCGACATATTTTGAATTCAACGTATACAAGGCTCTTTCTTTCGTTTATTTGTAAAAAAAAAAACAAATATAAAAACGCGGTTAAAATAAGAAAATTTTATAAAGTGACGACATTGAGTTCTTTTTTGTCACGACAAAATTACATCACCGTAAGTAACAGTACAGATATGTCATACCTACTAATTCAATATCGCTGGCGATGACAAATAGGTGACGGCTCTGTTCGTAAGAAACCTCGCGCTCGATATGTCGCAGCAGAAGGTGAGAGAGATTTTCCAAAGATACACGAATGTGCCGATATTGAAGCTGAAGAAGATCAATCACTTTGCCTTTATTCACTACGAGAATCGCGAAGCCGCACAGACAGTAATGGACATAATGCAGAGTAAGTATGCGACGTCAACTAGAATCAAGATAAAAAAAAAAAAAGTAAAAGACAAGTATAAAGAATTTTGTAATATAACTTAATACAACATAAATTTTTTCTCGATGTCTTTGCTTCAGAGCCTAATAGCATCGTTGAGAAAGAAGGCTGGGAAGTTCGTTGGGCGAAACCGATCGGTGCGTCCAAAATCCTAGAGAGGCAACGATATATTCGCGAGGCTGTGGCTAAATCCAGCGTCCAATTAACTGAAATGTCGAATTCACAACAGAAAGTCCAAAAGAAAAAATATCGCGTCCAAGCGTCCGAGAAAATCCAGCAGGAAGAGGATAACGTTTACCTGGCGCAGATCAAGGTCTTGCAAAACGTTGTCAAAGAGAGATTCAATGCGACATGCACTTTTGACTGCATTCCGATGTCAGACTCGTCCAATTATGTCGGCAAAGTAAGCGTAAAGTTTTTCACTAAAACTTTCTCTTGTTTAAATATATAACAATTTTCATTTCATGTAATCTTCGTTGCATTGTTTTGATTATTCTAGATAACTATTCACCGAGACCAAGTAATCTTGTTCGAATTTCAAGGAGGGCCAATGGCATCAAAGCCTAAAGCCATAAGCGCGGCATCCATTCAAATGTACCAGTATTTGACGAGCACGTTCCCGACTCTTGGTATGTACAATATTTTGGTTTATATTATATTAAAAGCTCTTGATTACTGCATTCTCTATATCTACGCGTTGAATCAAAGGATTTTGAAAATGTTACGCGGATTAAAATTCAGCTGTGATGACAACAAAAAAGAGAGAGAAAGAGGAAGAGAGAAATATATATGACATTTTAAATATTACAAATAAAATTTAAATTTTTTACTAATAATCGAGTTTCATCGCAAAATCTTGTTTGCGCTTTGCTCGCATCATATTTGCATTCTACGTGATGCGTTATACTTTAATATTATTTTCCGTATTTCTCTCTCTCAACAGCGCCGCAGCAGCCATTTATACACCACTACGTTCACCCAGGAGGAGCATTTAATCCCATGACGTATGCGCCAATTGGCTGGCATCCGGAAGTAACTCAAAATTAAATTTGCAACTTCTATTTATTTGTTTTTCATTCTTTCGTAATTAATTGGTTGTTGGTTCAATTGTTTGTTTTCACGCACATAAAACAAACACTCTCTTTTCTTTTTTTGTTTTAATTCTCATCTGATTTTAACTCAAATATTTTAACAATGATAGATATTAATGAAATGTTTTAACTCAAATGATTTGACAGAACAATACATATTAATGAAATGTTTCACACTTCAGAAACTGAATTTAAGTTACTATTTTGATACTTTCGAAGAAGTGTATGTGTGTTTGAGATATATTTATTATTTAAGCGTAAAATCGCGCTGTTTCAATCAAATTTTAATCTATATGAATATATTCGAAAAATATATGTACTCCATGAATTTCAATGACACAGATATATTTTCTTACAAAGATATATTTTCACTAAAGTGATTTTAATTTTTACAACTTTGAAGTTAAAATGTACTTTCGGAAAGAAATGCAGCAATGAGATATATTTAAATATAAACAAACAAAATGATTATCACTTACATAAAGCAGTATAATAAAAATGTTTAATTTTATAATAAATATATTTGTGAGATGCATACACAAACACATTGTGACGATTATTTTATAAAAACTTTATTTATAATATTAAAAAATTTGATTTTATAAATTTCATGCACTTTACGAAAGTTTCAATGTTCAGTTTCAATAAATCGTATTTATCGTATCGTAATATATTTGTGAGATGCATACACAAACACATTATAACGATTATTTTATAAAAACTTGATTTATAATATTAAAAAATTTGATTTTATAAATTTCATGCACTTAACATCTTCATGTGTAATTTGTGCCACACAAGCAGTTAATAAAGACACTATTTTTTTCTAAGTCTTTATATAACTGTTTTTCTTTTTACATTTTTCTCATCAAAATACTTTACAATAAACCAAACTTATTTTTAAAAAATTATTATATAAGTAACATATATATCTATTTTAAATATAGGAATACAGATTGGTTATAAGATTATTCTCACATATATAAATATATATATGGAAAATTAATCCAATTTACGGTAAAGATATCTTAATAAAAAAATTAGCTTTTTTTTTATCGTAAAAAATTATGGAAGACAATTGTGAGATAAGACTCATTTACCGTTTCGAGAAAGGTTTCAGTGCTCTTTGCATCGATGGCAGAACTGTGGAGTAATCCTCGAGAATCCTTCGTACCGTTTCATAATCGGTATTGCCAGTGATGTTGGTTGGTCTCATGCAACGCACTAGTCTTCTGGCCTGCTCGTTGCATCCAGTCAAGCTGCTCCTCTCCTGCACGCTGAACGTTTCGTACGTGAATGTCAGCAGCTTCTCCACAACGCAGTCGAGCACCTTGTCGCTCGGCAGTTCACCCCTACCGCTTTCGATACAGTCTTTGATCATGACGTTCATCCAGTTCCAATCCTCCCACATGTCCGATATCTCGACCTTCTGGTTCTCGAGCTGCCACGTCAGCCTTGCGCGATATCTATGCGATAATAAATTAGGCACGTGTTACGATATGACAAAAAACTTTATTTCAGTAGTAGTTTCCATTGCATTTAGAATTCTGAAGAATTCGAGATTGAAAATATTCTTTCACATTTAAAACAATTTTTGTGTATTTAAATTGAGAAGTTTTCACATAAAACCAAAAGTTTTTATATTATTTTGTTAAGAATTATTTGGAAAGAGTAACTTTTTTGGTCAATATTTCTATTGACATGTTTCTGCACATTGATATTTCGATTCAACGACTACAACTTACGGCCAGTTCCATGGATTCATGCTGAATTTGACCTTCTTCAATTTTCCCAAGTAGGCAAACATGTTGTAATCGATATAGCGAAGCTGGTTGTAGTCGAAGTAGAAGTTTTCCAAATTAGAAAGCGCATAAAAGATCGTGTAGTCGATGCCTTGAATAAAGTTGAACGACAAATCGAGGGTCTGCAGAGACTGCATGTTCGCGAACCATACTTCTGGCACGTATGTCAGTTTATTGCCCCAGAGCATCAACTTTTTCAAGTTTGTGAGGCCTACGAATGCTTGTGCGTCACATGTCTGTATACCCGACTCGTGCAGATCTAAAGTCGCGAGAGTAGCTCCAAATCTCGCAAAAGTGTGTCTTTGATAAAACGAAATAAAATTTGCGATTACTTTCAATATGATGCATTTTCGAATTTGCATTAAACGTGTACACGTGATAATAAAAATAATACGCGTTTTAACGAAACAAATATTCATAATTTACACAAATATTTAAAAGAATATTACAAAACATATAAAAAAACTATATCGCATAGAGAAAAAAATATACGAGTTCTTATAAAAATAAATATATAAAACTTTTATATAAAAGATTGATTATATCGTAATTCATGTTAGATCGATTTTTTTTTTTTTTACAGATTAATTAGTGGCTTCTTCTTACCCTGGTATATTAGGTATATCAGAGTCGAAAATCGTGATGATCGTTGTGTTAGTTGCCGCTTTGTCCAAATATTTTTGCAACGTTTTTATTTCGGTGCACCGAAAGCCAACGTTATTTGTTTTTTGGTAAATAATTCTTACGCACGGCGGCTTTGACAAAGTAGCCCTGACAAAAAACACATAAAGGAGACAAATTAACAGTGAACGCTTCATCGTTTTAAAACTTTGCTCGCGACGGAATCGTTGAAGCAACTGAACATTCATGACAGCGTGAGCGATAGACGAACGTGAGGCGTAGGCGGAATAACATCCTCGCGGCTTCTTCCTCTTGTCGATGATAAAGCAAATCAGTTTGTAACACAGAACTTGATATTTCCAGTAGCTATTTTTGCGATATCTACAATCCGAATGTCGCTTAGTTTTTCTGGTATTCAACAAGTTATATTACATATTTTTATTTACGACATATTTTTCTTTAGTTTTGTAATATTGCGTTATAACGTGCATATATGTCACACATCACAGTAGAAAACTGTTTATTATTAAGTGCGAAGGTTGAGTTTTACGCCCACGAAATACTCGTTTAAAAAAAAAGGAAAGTTGTGGAACATTATGAAGAATTAGTGGAAAATGGCAAATACTTGTGAATGATGGTAGAAACAACATTTATTGTCATACATATATACACAAATGCCACAAGTCTCATTAGAGATAAATACTGTTCCTAAAAACGAAACGAATCAATTTCAATTAATTTTGTACAGACCTCGACACAAAACTCCAATTTTCTCTTCCTCGTATGGAGACGTTTCTCTCTGTATTTACTCTATCGAAGTACGTACATCTATTATTACCATTTAAACGCGCGATAATTACGCGAAAATATCGGAACAATTCTTCGAAGAATGTTTTTATTTCGTTATTAGAAAAGATACAAGCTGGTGTTTTAGTCGTCGACAAACAGAGCAAATTCTCTCGCATCACTTTACGTGTCCGATGATGAAAAACTTAATTCTAACAACTTTCTTGTAAACGTATTCTAGATAAATATAATGGCAATCACAAGCGTGCATTTTTAACAGCGTGACTATCTATTTTTTCTTGAGTATATACGCATATAACTACATTTATTGTCATAAAAATGTTCTCGTTATTTACAGCGAAGTGTATCGATGTTCTCGACGAATATTGCGTTTTTTTTTCTATGTTTTTCTGTGATATATGTATCTCTGAACGAAGATACTGTATGAAAAATGACAATATCGAGTGCCAGTCATACTCTCTCGTTCCGTAAATATCAATCACCAAATCATGACAAACAGTTCTTCGTTAAGATTAAACGTTATATTTCATTTAAAGAATTTTTTTCTCTTCACAAGTTTAGGTACGAAAGATTACCACGATAATTACGGCGAGTCCAATGTAACAAAATTGCCGATCGGACACTGATCGAACGCCGTTTTGAGCATCCAATTGTGTCGGTGCCGAATGCGCCGGTGCCGGCGCCGGAAACTCAGACACTCTCGGTTTGTTCGCCGTGTTCGGCGAGAAGTTCGACGCGTTTTTTCTGGACATCGGCGTGGTGTAGCCCACGTTCTTCGGAATCAGTTCCGGCTCTGCTTCGTCGACTACGTGCAAGTACTTTTTCCCCTTTCTTTCCGTCTCTTTGTGCCAAATGTGCTTCTCAATGATTTCGGTATTGCGTACGGACGTTATGGAAACTTTCGTCGGTTTCGGTAAGTGCAGCTCTGCAATGCCATATCGAAGAAACGAGAATATTTATGACGATAATTGAATATATCGCGCGACGAAGAATATTCGCTAGAATCTCCGCTTTAAAAAAAAAGTCTATCGGATTTGATCGATTTCCTGTTTCGCGCTCTTCACACGCGTGTCAAATATATCCGGGATTCGATATGTAATTATATAAAGAGAGGGATTTAATAAAGCTATTAATTTATTAGGAATTTTTAATTAAATTAGGAATCCAGGATAAAATTATTGCATACAAATTTGTAATGTCGATTATTACATATGTACCTTGTAGTCTAATGGAACCCTCCATTTTTCCGAAAGCGTTTTCAGCTGCACACGTGTAGCTACCGAAATCGGATCGATCGAGGTGTCTGACAGTGAGTCTCAGTTGATATGTATAATCGTTGATGGTTACTTCTGATATGTTGTGTTTCTCGTCCTCTAACAATTTGACTCCTAGAGACACATACGTCTAATTCGTATTAAAGTTTGAAAAAAAAAGTGGAAAAAAAGATCATGCATTTGCACACGTCGTACATTTGCTATTTCTAGAGGACATGCAAATAAAATATATATAAACGAAATATATTCTTTATTAATTGTTGAAAAAAATATATATATATATAATTATATAACACACTTTCCAAAGATCTGACGATAAAATTATATTAATAATAAGCGGAATTCAATTGGCGTGACAATTTTCACGGAGAACGATAGATGTGTATTTTTTATTAACCTTTTTTCAATATTTAGTGAGAAAAATGTGTAATTTTTTTTATCTTCTAGCACGCGGTTTTCTCTCGTTTTATACAAAATGTTTTATACACATATTATGTATAAAATAATACACGTGTTAAAATATATAAGCACGTTAAAACATTTTGATGTAAATATTTTTTGTTAAAAAAACAACAGAAATGCGAATAACCAGAGTGACATCTAAAAGAAACATTTACAAAACTTTTGACTCTTTTATTGTATTTAAATTTTGTATATTGTAATTTGTAACAAAAAAAAAATGAAAGCACAAGTAGATTTTTGCGCATACATCAAAAGCTGGGATGCCTCTCACCGTTATTCCTATACCACGTGTTCAGAGACTTGGGCGAGGACTCCACATAGCATTGAAGAAGAACGTCGCTGTCGACGGGCGCCGCTACTAATTGGTTCGAGATTTTAATCAGCGGTGCAACTTTAATGAAAAAGATGCAATTAGTCGCGTAATTTTAGCAGCTCCGAACGGAGTTGCTATCTCATATAAGCGGTAGCGCACTTACAATGGACATTGACGTAATATCTTTTGCTGACCGACGGTGGCACTCCGTTTGACGCGATGCAGAGATAAGATCCCATCTCTTGTCGCAGAACGTTTTTCAGATGAAGCTGTTCGCCCTCGAACGTTCGCGTTGTTTTAACTTACGAAACGTGACATAAAAAACAAAATTAAGAGAAAATTCAAATTCATATTTTTCTCAATTACTTTTTATTTAAACAATTGAACTTGTATCTCTCTCAAATGAGATTTTCTCTTACAAAATAAAAAACAAAAAATCTTTTCTAAGAAAACAAAAGTAATTTATTTTTATATAAGTAATTTACTTTTATACAAGTTTTTTGTGCTTTCAAAATAAAATCTAGACGCTTCTGAAAGAAACTCGCTTTGTTTTCTGACGTAGTCATTTGAAGGCTCTTGAAACAGTACAAAAGCGAGAATATCGATGTGCGAAGAAGACGGGGGGAGTTGCGCGAATAAGAGATACCGCGCGCCAATGGCGCACGCTCTCGCGACGCAGTGTACACACCACCGCATATTGCAATCGAGGGGTGTACGAGAGAGAGAGTCGATAGCCGGGGAGAGTCGCACGCGGCGAAGAGGAAATATATGTAAAGTCAACATCCATCACTCATAGTCAGGAAGGCTAATCGGATGGCTGCTTTTCCGCGGGACACGGGGCGCTTTTTAAAAAGTGATCCCCGGGATATATTTCATCTCCAAAATCACGCACCCTCGTAACGCGCGGATCAATTAAAGATAAATCGTCTGGACGGTTCCGTTTAGCCGCGATCAATCCGCGTCCTTTTAGGATTCCGATCCGGTTAATCAGTCATATCCGACGCTGGGAACTTCATTTATTTTCGCTAGTAGCGCATTTCGCGTTAATGGCGTGCCTCATCGTGGTTGGGATGTGATGGAATTTTAATTCACCATTTCAAGACCGCGACGGGCCGGTTATCTCTCTTTTACGCAATAATACAAGCATTACCGAGGGGAAATTAACTAAATCAAATTAGATCACCGGGTCCCATTATCATCCGCGAATTATATACCACTCTAGTCTCGAAATTAGCGCATAAAAGCGTGTGTCAACGTCAGTCATATCGTGTTCTACATCGCAAAACATATTATCTCCTTAAAAAAATTTGTTAAATAAATTAAAACAAATGAAAGTCTTTTTCAAATGGTACATTTGTGTTTGTAGCTCTTTTTTTTTTAATATTTTTATATAAGTTCTTTTTTTTCTACGAAATAGATTACTTAGCGCATCGTACTTTTCTTCGTGTCGTGCTCGCTCCTCATAGTAATGTTTCGGCCGTCTTCCCGCCGCCAGATCACCACAGGTTCCGGATTACCTGTAGCTCGACATCGCAGTTGCACGTCGCCGGTCTCCTTGGTCGTGAGAAGGTCAGCCGTGTCGTCCAGATCCATAATGTCCGGGGGTGTTACAACTTTCATGTGACCCGTCTACGCGCACACAACACATCCATATCCATTATTTCTCTCAAAAAAACCTCTTACGTTCCGCCGCGCCGGAGGTCTAAATCAGTTTTGATCGTGTGCCGGATTCGATAAAATTAAGCCGGAATTAAAATCCGTAATGAGGAAAAAGGAGCATGAATATTCAATTGCGTGATATCCGAAGATATAACTGCATTAATAATGTAAGTTAATAATGTAAAATATTTGATTTTTCTCGTCGACGTGTTTGAAATCATTTTCGAAAAGCAGAGCAAAAAACGAGAGCAAACTCTCTCTCTCTCTCTCTCGGCATATAAATACATAATGAAGCTGAAAATTATTCTCTCTCGCGTTTAATTTTGTTCCTCTCATTTGCCGAGGCAACAACGCGAGAAGGATTTGAAAGAAATTTGCGTACGTTCAAGTTTAAAAATGTAAGATCACATAGTTTAAAAAATGTAAGCTGTCAGAAGGGAATTTCATATATCGCAACGCGAGGGCTTTCCGATTCGCGGTGAATGTTAACTCGTTGGCTTTTTGTGCAACGTGCACATGTATATGTAACATGCATTTGTGTACGTAGCATTCACGCGGTGTATTTGCGTTACACACGGCGAACGAAGCATCATCCGTCGCTATTCGGCGGGCAATAGAGAGGATGACCGTCGGTGTAATGCTCGAGCGATACTACTGACCTGGCTCCTCATAGGATCCGTATTAACCTGACACATGTACGTGCCGGAGTCGTTCGGTTGCACGTTACTCACGTGCAGCTTCCATGTGTTATGGCCGTTGTGAGTGACGGACAGACGCGGGTTATGTGCCACCATGTGCGTGTGAATGGCCAAAATCGCCCGCGAATCCGACTTTATCCAGGCGACCTGCGTGTGACAAAAGTGCTCATTTCGCCTGCGGCAATAAGCGTTTGAAAATGTGTATGCGGCGGACGAAACCGGACAACACATTGTTCATTTTTCAAACAGGAATACTTGATCAATTTATCCTACTGGTTATTTAACATACTTATTCGATTCATTTCTTTTTTTTTCTTTTTCTAACGGTGCAAATGTATAATAAATATTTTTATACGTTTACGTTTCTTTATAAACGATTTCCACGTCAAACATTAATATGTTTTCGATATATTTCCGCGAACGGTTCGATACTTGAAAAACGTACACTTAATTTACGTTTGGTAAAATTTACATTGATACACCAGTATTTGATTTAACCCGCAACGTTATCAAACATGTCTTTTGATATTTACACGGAAAGCTGTAAACGCATGTATGCGCATGTGTGGGCACGATGGGTAAAATATCGATAAGCTAATTCTTCGAAAAACTTTAATTGAGAATCCAACAAATTATTTTAACTCAGTAAAATTACAGCGAAATGTATATTAAATATTAATATATATTAAATATAAATTTTGTTATGAAAAGTAATGCGAAAAAATCTTTCAAATTTCGCGTCAAGAGTTTGTAATACAAATCAGCAGTTTGAATCGAAAAAAATACTATTTCCCTACATTTTCATAGCAATACCTTCTTGTACATACGAGCGCAACAAAAAAACGCAATAAAGATAAATAACACTGTATACGCGAGCGCAGGAAGAGAGATTTCGTTTTTGCTAAAGCAGAAAGTATTTTGCACGAGAAAGAAAGTTAAAAAAAAACAAAAAAAAAACAGAGAGAACAAGTCTTGCGCGAAAAGCGCCGAACTCTTCATTAGTATGACGGTTAAAAAGCGTGCTTACGAAAGGCGCTTATCGGTATTCATACCGCTCCCTCTCTCTCTCTCTCTCTGCACTCTCGAAATTCCGTTCAGGTTTACATTGCCACCCCATCCGCGTTCCCTTGCGAGAGTTTCCTTCCCCTTCTCGATCTGTCATATTTCAAACGGCGGCGCACGGCCATTGAACGGACGAAAGAGCTTTTAAACCGCGAACAAAAGCTTCTGTGTTGCCGTGAGTTTCGATCGGCAATAGAATTTAAGACGCGCATAAATACGCGATGAAAGAATTATCGCGATCTACCTGTTTGGGAGAGAGAACGCTCTCGCGCTTTGGTTGCGAACTCTCTCGCGCTCAAAGGAGCAATTGCCGAGATGGATCGTCGTGTGGACATCCGATATATTTGATGAGATACATATATCTATAGTTGTATTATATCTCATAGCGTATATACATATATTGCGTAAGCGCTTGTAGTACAGGATCGCATTTGCGTATACCAAGTTTATTTGCCAGTAGTTCAAGTTCCACCAGTATCGGAATTACGCGCGCCTCTTTCATTTCCAGCGTAAAACGCGTATTTTTGCAAAAAGTTGTTTCCGAAACAATATATCTCGCAGAAGACAAGTACGCTTCTCAATGAATTCGAAATAAACTTCGCTGCTGACGCAACACTATTCGCATCTAATTGCGAGGTTTGGATTTCTAGAGAGATAGAGGCATGTAGTAGTAGTAGAGGAAGGCTTTGGGGATACCGGCTGCGCGCCCCGGTTGTTGCGTGGGACTGCACGGCAAAGGCTTAAATTTCTGAGATTAGACACCCCAGCAGGATACACGAGACACGACTACGTGTAATGCGACTACTGAGAGTTCGAGGCCGCTTGCCAAATTAAACAGCTTTCCCGGTTACGCAAATAAGCGCGCATTTTTGTCTTTTTTTTTTTTTTTTTTGTTTTTTTCATCGCACGACGTACGTATTCGCAAACAAATAAAATATGCATGTATATATTACACAAATATCATATAGAGAAAAAATGCATATCCGAAATGATTAAACAAGAGTGAATGCTAAAAATATTTTGCGCGCGCGCGAGGCTCCTCGCACACCGTACGCCGAACAGTATGTATATATAAACGAGATGTAAAATAAAAAGAGAGTAAAAGCGTTATCGCGATTATTATTTATCGGAAATTGAACGAAATTGAAATTAAAAATTTATAGCGCGCGGATAAATAATCACTCAGATAAATAATCGCAAATGTCGCATTCGAAAAAAAAATACGAAATTTATATTATAACTGCATGCGCAATGTCATAAGAATTTTTGCACCGCGAATCCAAATTCTCTCTCTTTCTTTTTTCGCAATTTTTATTTATCTATAATAACTTCTGGCGGATTTAAAAAACTCGTATATGAAAAAACATAAATTCTAATTAAAATATTTCAACAATTTATTTTATACTTTTCAAAAAGAAAAGTTTGGTTCGCGTTTTAAATGAAAAAAAAAAAAAAATCAGATCCGCACAATTTAAATTCATATTACTGTTTTTTTTGTTTTTTTTTTTTTTTTGACACGAGTCTCCGCGTGATCGACATTTTGCTGAAATGCGTAAGGTGCATATAAACGGCGTTGCGAAGTCAGCACGACGGTGAGATTCTGCGAGAACCGGCGAAGGAAGAAGAGGAGGAAAGCGAGAAAACCCGGCAGCAAAAATCACGGCTATTCACCGACGCTATATTAGCGGATCTGATTTATGTTCTTTCTTCCGTCGTTTCCTTTCTCTTTTCGGCGAGAGAGTCAACCCTTGCGGCGGAGCCGCGAGCGACAAGACGGTGGCGAGCATCCCTCGAACACGCTTCAACAGCGTTAAGAAACGCGATAAAGAAACGATTGTCGCGATCTGAGCGCGCAATCAAACTTGGATTTCTTCTTGCAAGTGAATTACTCGTCGCGTCCCAGAAGAGATTTTCCAGGATCCTGACACACACACGAACACAGACATTTCCCACACGTGCGCACACACGTCAATGAACTATATAAATACACGCGAAAAAACATCTCCCCATGTTAAATCACGGTCAATGCTGGCTGGCGCCAGTGAGATTGCGTCAAAAAACATACGACCTGCTGACTCATCGGCCAAATTGCACGAAAATCGATAATGTGTTCGGCGAAATAAAGTAGAGAGTATACAAATATACTCTCTCGAAAACAAACGAGTTTAAATTGTAACGACAGGTTCTTCAGCCGAGAGTTTGATGGCGAACTCTTTTCCCGGGTAAAAAATACAAAGGCGATTTTTGTTTCGGTAATCATTGATGGAGAGAGCTTTCAAAGAAAATGAAGGCTTTTTCGATATCTTGCAAAAAAATGGAAAACTCAAAATTTTTTTAGACTCATTTCACATACACTTTACACTATAATTTTAATTTCGATTCACTCGAGCAGAATGTTACCTACGGTTATTTGAAAAGATGAAGATCGAAAACTAGCGAGATATATATAAAATAACACGGAGGAAAACTCTCTGAATTGAAATTTGATTATACACTTCCGATAGACAAGTTAAGAAAGTCTTTTCTATTACACAACCCGCGTCCACGATAAAATTTTTCGCGAACGACGAAAATCTATTTAATGCTCGGTGTATTTTTGTTGCGGACTTTTTAAACTTGGTCGTGTCGTACGAAAAAACTTGGTCGTTTCAGAAAATGTCAAACTTACGGCGATTTATAAAATCCCATTTTTCCTATAAAAATTCCTATAAAAATAGTTTATAAAAAGGCGAGCTTTTAAATAACTGAGATAGATGACAGTTTTATAAAAAGAACTTCCGCTTTTTATGAAGAGACACAAAAGAAGTGACGCAACAAATATACATATATATCTGCGTCGCTATATGCACAATATAAACATGTTACTATGGTGGAAGCAAAGCGTGACGGATCAGAGTAGCTGTTTTAGTCGGTAACGATAGGTACGTATATAAGCGCTGGTTTCTCTTCTGCGTCCCCGTTGGAAAATGTGTCGAATTCTCGGCGGTTCCGCTTGCATTGTTTCGCTATGCAGATCCAGGGAAAACATCTTGACATTTGTGGCGCCGCGACGCGTCGCTCGCGGCTTCTCTCTTGGGAGTTCAAAGAAGTCGGCGCGTACGTGACACTCTTACGCGATAGCTGACTTACCTTTTTATATGCAAATTGTTTTTTACATTCAGCACAACGCAATGTAACATGTGTGTTGGCTGGTGTGTAATCGTGTGTCCAGTATAAAAATTTCGATCTTTATGCACGTGTATTTAAAAAATTTAAAATACCAGTTAACTTCTCTCGAAACTTTAGTAAATAGTTAAGTTTTCGCTATGTTTTATTAGTTTCATTACGAAATACGATAGAACGTCAGTAATTTCAAGCATCACAATTTCGACTTCTGCTTTTTATGGAGAAGGAGAGCTAATAGACTCCTCCACAGAGACGATTCCCATTGAGTGACTGCGCAACTCGCAGAATTCCCGTCTATTCCCATTCCAAGAGACAGAGAAACATGTATTTTTCGTCTCTTGCTACCAAATGGTCGCTAATTGGAAGGGAAAGAAAATAATTTCGAATTCTAGGAAGAATCGGTCGCATGCGAAATTACTGGAGTTCTACTGTATACGCTTTTCCTTTTCTGTCCCAGATTCCCCGACGACATAAACTTATTTGAAATATGTGTATTTGGCATTGCTTTAATAATCGGCAAATAACATACCGTATATGTATTGAAATCAATACAGTTTTGTCACTAGGAACATTACATCTCCCAAGCAAGCTGTTACATCTCGCAATTACCTGACAATTCTTTGGACCTCCGCGAGTCGAATGTGTTACGCGAAAATATCATTAAGGTTACGATGCCTAACATACATTTTCGGTGGACCTAATTGACTGGCTACTTACACGCAAAGCGAGCCAAGTAAAGGATACACGCATTTACCTTGTAAGACTGAAGATGATTAACGACGCAGGTGAAGGAGACGTCGCGACCTTGAGTGACCGTGTGGTTTTCCAAGAGTGCCAGAAATTCGGGCAGGACCTCGGACTTGGGTGGCGTTTGACCTGAATCATGCACAATTAACGATTAAGCGCCGCTTGCGCAACTAACGATCCGAAATTAACGAAGTTGATCCTTAATTGGCTTACGCTCGGCCAACTTGCCGCTCGGTCGATATGCCCGGTTACGAATATGATGTATGAACAGCGGTATTAAAGGAAAATTTCGGGAACTGCTCGCCGAATACGGTATAGAAGACTGGCCGTCATCTTTTTGCGACTGTGCGCGCCCGCGCGCAAAATTTAATCTAGATCACGCGCGTTATTTATGCGCCGGTTCCGCCGCATCACCGCGCAATAATCATAATTCTTTCCGCGCCGCGCGTTTGATGCCACCGCTGCCGGCTGTCGTCTGTACACGACGTGATCCAGAAAAATCTTACGTTTTTTTTTCAATAAAAATTATTAATTTTGCAGAGCGTAGCTAGTGTTTTAATTAATTTATTTTTTGTGTATATATTTTGTTTTTTAATTTTTAATCTCTATACATTTTTTAATGCGCTTTTACACTTCCCCTCGTTCTATCACTATCATTCGTACGAATTTTTTGGAATGGCTCGGATTTTTTTATTACGCGCGTGAAATACGTCAGCGTGAAAAAATCACCGCAAAAAAATACATATAAAATACATAGTGTTTGTCGGTCACATCAAATCTTCTCTCTCTCTCTCTCTCTCTCTCTCTCTCTCTCTCTCTCTCGCGCGCGCAAAGTCTTCGATCTTCGAAGTTACATCGGGCGATATTTACTTTTCGTGTAACCGCGCTAATCTAATTCAACGTGACGTGATGTTTCACGACGTTACACTCGCGCATATTGATCATTCTTACAATAACAGGATGAGCATTTAAATAAATGAACAAAAAAAAAAGACACACAGAAGAAATGTGTTTCTTCTGTATCTTTCCAAGGTAACTTCTCGAAGCGAGCGCACGCGAGCTCGAGGGGGAGAAAGTTTCGCGAGAAACGGAGTGTTTATTAATCACGTGGAACACGGCCAAGCGAAAGTTCA
>QVNW01001841.1:0-25661 GCA_014825475.1 Pseudomyrmex flavicornis
AAAGATAAACTTACATTCCAAGTGGGCTATGACCTTTGCCGAACGGCGGTCGAGCTCTGGGTAGGGTCAGCGGTGTTAGCGATCGCTTTCTTCTTCTGTCTCTATCTCGATCTCTATCTCGTCTATCTCTGTCCCGATCGCTGTCACGATCCCTTTCCCGGTCTCGTCTGTCTCGCGATCGCGATCTGCGTCGACGATCGCGGTCGCGGTCGCGATCCCTTTCTCGGTCACGATCTCGATCTCGGTCCCTGTCCCTGTCTCTGTCTCTGTCGCGATCCCGCCGATCTTTGTCTCGACGATCGCGATCTCGGGATCGTGAACGAGAACGCGAGCGATGTTTGCTTTTCCTATAAGAGAAAAATATTTCAATTAAACAAGTTTGTTCAAAATGAAAAATATCTATTTTCTGACATAAGAAAAAAGTAGTGCTAAACTTTAAATTGTTTATGTTAAAGATATATTTGCTTAATAATGAATAATATTCCATAATGATAAAAGAATTGTTCTTAATGATGCCAAAATGATTAAAGATACTTTATTCAAAACTAACATTTTTTTTATTTTTATCAAGTTTATGAATTATATTCTAGAATATTTCTCAGATCTATATCTTTGATATATATATATATATATATTTTATATTCATTTATTTGTTATTTAAATATTATTTGATTTTTGAAAGAAATGTGAGATTTCTTATGAGTGTCATGTATGTATTGTTAAAAATGTTTGAGCAAAGTGAATATATTATTATTTTTGTAACAAAATTAAACTACAAATTAAAATTACATTATCACCTTTTCTGGTGTGTTATTATCCTTTTTCTTAATATCGAATTTCCTAAGACTCAGTTATTAAGAAACAGCACAATAACAATTGAGTAACTTTATGCAATTTACTCTTTATCCAGAGTTAAGGTCATTTCGAAATCTTCAGCAAGAGGAATCTGTATGTAGCACAGATATTCTTCCTATATACTTACCATCGTCAGAACCTTTGGTATTATGAAATTAACCAGCATTTACTAATTGTATGGGGTCTATAACAAAGAGAATAAAACTTCAGATGGGTCTGTTAGGAGAGTGACTAACACTGCTTGCAGTTATGGCGCAAAGATATGATTATACGTGACATCAGTGTTGTGGAAACAAGAAAAAACAAAATAAAAACTTTTTTTTTTACTTTAATCTTGGATTAGAATGTTTGCTTTTTATAACATGATGAAAACAAAAAGCGAGAGATGGCAAGTCGATGGCAAGTAATTTAGGTAAGACCTCCAAACTAAGTTTTAATGCATGATATGGGATTACCTAGTCGCGTTTTTAGTTTTCCCAGTTTAAACATGAATCGTGCAAAGTTTTGTATAATGTTCCTATTTAAACTTGACTAATTAAAATGTTAATACGTTATGTATACAATACACAAAGAGAAGAGCTTCTACTCACCCAGACGATTTCCGACTAGACCCATTCTCCTTGGAGGACTTGTCTTTGGAGGAGTCCTGCTCCTACGAACAGCAAACAGTTGAATGCCATGCCAGCCAGCCGATGTGGCAGGGACGCGCGAACAAGGGGACAAAAAGCAAATCGTAGAACATTAGTAAATTTTGTAACGACAGTCTTTTTGCAAAATACAAAATATACAGATAGATAACAAATTGTACATTATGTGTATCTTTTCTATTGTTTTTTTTTTTCACATATGTTTCAAATTCATTGACAATTAAGAATGAGAAAAATCTCTTTTAGTTTTCTATTGCCTGTAATAAATAGTACGGTAGCAACCTTTCCTTGCTGCGGCAGAGCAATGCTTTTTAATGACACGCTGGATAACAGGGACAGACGTCGGCGTCAATACTCGTGCTCTTTCTCATCTTTTCTCTGGTTGGTTTTATTTCCAGAATTGTTTATTTATTTATTTTTTAACGAGTTCTCGAAGGAAGCGCTGCGGGGACGTGGGAGAGAATACGCAAGAAGAAAAAAGAGCGAGCATGAGAGAGAAGAGAGAGAGCGTGTGTGACAGAGAAAGAGAGACGGGGCGAGCATAGCGATGCGACTCCGTCGCATGCACCTGGCTCAAACTTACCAATCGTTTTATCGGGTTTTAGGAAAGCATTGCAATCTTGGGTTGAGCATGCCTTGGTCTTTAAACTACCAATGGCCAACCACACATCCTTTTTCTTCTGTAAAAGAGAGCCCTCATCAAAGACAGCACGATTTTAAAACAGTGTAAACGCGAAAGACGCGAGTGAGCAACCCTAATAATCGCTAGCCTACGATTGCCCGCGCGCATTTTTACGAACAGGACAAGGTATGTTATCTCATTAGTTAATAATTCTTTCTTAAAAGATTCACGTTTTTTCTTCACAATATTATAGGACTGTGAGCACTCGGCAACAAGATTTGTTGTCATCTAGCTAAATGTAGAAAATGTTTCTTTCGCCACATTATACTTGAACGGAAATGTTAGACAGACAACATAGTTTTTTTTGTTTTTATTAGTAATTCGGATAAGAAAAATTTTTCTTTTATTTTGTTGATATATTAACATTTTATAAGAATGTGACTCAAAATTATTCAAATTATCACAAATTATTTCTGATGAATAACAAAATAAACTTCTCGAAACATTTTCTTAAATACAAGTTCTGTTGTGAAGATTCGTTTTCCAGAGTATGTCTGACCAGTTTACTGTATATGGAAATTGTTAAACTCGAAATGGAATGTAGGCTGCTTACAAAGTTCTTATCTAACAACTAAATTTGTTATTTAAATACATTTACTTCAATATTTTTCGAATTTGCATTGCAATGAGACTGTAAAATATTTCCAATTACTAAAGATAGATAGGCATTTTGTAAACTGTCTAAGAATGCTGAATTTAATAAAATAAATATAGTTATAACTAAGATTTTTTTTGCAGTCTGATGAGTCTTCAGTCGCACCACAATTAAGTGTTGTAATACCTGATTGATGGCACTACCTAGAAGGCAAATTGCTATCATTACAAGTTGCACAAAAATGATAGACAGGGCTTATAAATATGTATTATGAAATTAATTTGCTCATATAAATCACTCTCTACAAGTAAAACATTTTGAGGTATCCTAGGAAGACTGGAGAATTATAGCATTTTGACAGTTTGTAATATGTTGACAATAGAGACAAATCTCAGCTCTTGATAACAAAAAAAAAACTAAAATCACTCTTTAGCTTTTTATAAATCCAGAAAAATACTTCTCACAGTAAGATTAACAGAAAAATAAAACTAAACCGAACTTATTACAAATACTTATAAAAATCACAATAAAAATTAAATCAAAATAATTTGTTAATAGTGCATATATCAAATTTTTTCCTAAATTTCTATAATTATTAGATTATTACATATTGCAATAAAGCATATAGTAATTAGTGATTGTAAGACTATTAGACATAAAAAATGTCATTAATAAAAAAATTATTTACCAATATTTTATAAATCTTAGTTTTTTTCAAATAGATTTATCTTTGAAAAGAAAGAGAAGAAAAGGAAATAAGAGTATTATTAAATAGATTATCTCTTCTGCCTTATGTTTTACAGATAAGATATCTTACTTTATTTATACGTGAAGTATTGCAACAAGATGATTAATTTATCCAATAAACATACCAGAAGTCTCACATTAATTTTACTCATATATATGCACAATATAAATCAAACTTAGATTCTTAAGTCTAAGATTTTTATAAATTCATAGATTTTTGAAATTTTTAATCTATCTCTCTTCAGATTCGTACATGACAAAATTTATTTTAAAATGCCTTTGTCAAATAGTCACTCATTCCTATTTTAATAAATTATGCATTCACTCAGCTCTCACTCGTACACCTTTTCTTTGCAAAAAACCTTTGAAACTTCTAAGGATACCAATATTATCACAAGAAGCTTTGCTTTAAAACTATCAAAAAAGTATCTTCATCTTGCTGAGAACTATTTCCACTTGGATGTACACAGCTACATGACAATGACGCATGGATAGACATACAAATTTCACAAAACTCTATGCCACTTTCTGTGTTGTGTAAGACAAACTTAAAAAAAAAAAAAAAGAGAGAGAACAAAACTTAAAAAACAAAAACAGACTTGACAGAAATAAGAGACAGAAAAAAATTTGAATAGAATATATGATGTTAGATGATTGCTATATCTTAATACCTCTTATCAAGTGCACTCTAGGAACTCGCTGGTGAACATCCTACGAGCGCGAGGGTACATGTTACGTACCATCTATAAGTACAGAAAATGGAGGTGTTGATCAATAGTCGGTATATTCAGAAAGACAAGGGTGTACTTTGTTCTACATATATGCATGTCATATAAAAAACTACCCACACATGTACCACACAAAAAAAAGAAAGGAAATAGAGAGACAGAGAGTGAGAGAAAGAGACAAATGTAGCAATGGTGGGATTCTCTTTCTCTCGTATGTGGCAGAGCGTACACGATAAGGCACGCCTCGCGCATCCAGATTTGTAATTGCAATTCACGAACGTGAATCGCTATGACGGTGACAAGATTAAGTGAAAGAGAAGAGAGAGAGAGAGAAAAAGAGAGAAAGAGTGATAAAAGAGTGACAGATAGAGACAGAATAAAATTGATAGAAAACCACAGCGTACCCCTTTTTTATACGGTGCCTCCAGCATCGCCTCGACATCCAAATCCTCCGCCATTGCGCGAGTCGGAGAGCTCTCTGAAACGCCACGCATTAGACCACAGATTCGTCGCCCTGTTGCCAGAAAAGACGGAGATAATTCGCCTGAGGCTGAGCTACTTATTCCGAGCTACAAAACGTACTGACGACGAGCGCTTTAAATATAGCAACTCGAACCGCAGTCGGCAGAATTACAGAAACGCAAAAGAGAAACGGAACAACCGTTGAGCGTCCACAGGAACAGAACAAAATGGCATACACCGGATGCAGCACTAGCACCCACTTTCTCTTTCCGGAACTGACGCTCGTCAATACGTGAATCGTTTCAGCAATTAGATGACGATCAAAATGAGAAATGAGTGTTATTTTCAGTTACAAATAGTAACACAAAATATGAAGAAAAATAAAACAGTTAAAAAAAGTTTAAATTTTGCTTTATATAAATTGTAATTAATTATTTATGAAAAAAATGTATAACGCGAGTGAAATTCACTCGCGATTTGTTCGAACGATTGAACAACTCGACGGTCGAGGAATCGACCAATCGTATTAACACGAAGCCAATTTCATTCAACTGCATAACAGTATTTAGCAGCAAAACACTAGAAACGCACCACTTAGCGCCGAGAATTTTTGGTGTACACTAGACATTCTTTACTGTGGAAACATCTTCATCAGGTGATTATTTCATTGGAAGAAACCAATTGGATTGGTCAAGGACCGAATTGACCAGTCACAAGTGATGCTTAATCGATTGAATGTATCGCGTTAACCTCAAGTTGGCAAAACTGACTCATGATGCGGTGCCAAAGGATATCGCAGAGTTTCTGAAGTGTGGAATCTTCGTGTACATGTATAGATGTTTATTAATAATTTCTCACACTCTCTTACTCTCTGAGATGTTGTATGAGATCTATTTGGAATTGACACAAATAACCACTATTTAAGAAACGTTTCCTTTATTTCTTATTAAAATAGTGTTTTTTACATTTTTTAATTTTGAAATTTAGCTGGATTCTTTTTATCACAAACATGCACAAGAATCGAGTATATTGTTGAAGTCCACTTTTTTATGAATTAATTTTGAAAAAACTACGAGACGATATTCGTATCATAAGTTTTAACTGTCAATATGGCTGCATCTTTGTCAGGTAAGTTCTGACAACATATTTTTTAACAATTTTTCACTTTTATGTATGATATGTGTGTGTTTTTAGAATTCTTACAAATGTATATACATATAGTAAGATATGATTCCAAGTTATGTAGTTTATTATTTATGTGTAAACATAAACAACTTTCTTTCTGTGTGTACATAAAGCACTGAACAATTTTATTCTATTCTATTTTAGCTTACTGGGTCAAGTTTTTTAAAGGGGCTGGATTCTCACAAGAAGTTGCTACTAAACATGCGGTTGTGTTCTCAAACAATCGTATCAAACCCGATATGTTACCTGATTTGGACAAGCCTAGCCTCAAAGAAATGGGCATTACTTTGATGGGTGATAGAATTGCAATTTTAAGATATGCCAAGAAAGTCATTGAGGAAACAACATGTGAGAGATTTTTAGTTGACTCAGAAGATACACTACTGACAACTCCAAAAGTTTCTGCAAAACCTGTTATGAAGAAAGTAGTCAAAGATATCGAAAATAAAACAACAATTTCGACAGTTTCCAAGACAGATCCCATGAAAAAGGTAGTCAAATCTGTGCCTGTAAAAAAGATTGTGACTATAAAGAAATCAATTTCCGTACCAAATGCCGTCAATACTGTTAACAAAAAGCAGACTACCGTGAAACGTAAATTAGTATCTGACGAAGATTACGAAGACAACGATGAAGATAACTGGAATGTTACAGAAAAGAAACTAAAAGCGACGAATAATAATGAAGACAATGGCTTTGAATATTCTGTCACCGTTCCAAAGACATCCAGCATGAGAAATCAAGTAATTAAAAAGCAATCCGAGCAAAAACGAACAGTCTTTGATAGATTAGGTGACAGTTCTGTCACCAGCACGACCAATGTGATTGACTCAACGCCCACTTTCAATATTACCGGTCTCAACAAGGATATATTCAAAAGACCGTCTAATGTTTTCAAACGTCTTGGTGACATAGATGATAAAAAGGAGCATGTAACTACGGCGGGTATACTCAGGAATGAATCAGATACCACTAGTACGTCGGGCATACTGAAAAATCAGACGGCGCCGAGTGCACGCACGTCGATCATAACTACCAAAAGAATAGTACCGAAAATTACTGGCACTATGCACGCTGATCATGAACTGAGCAAGAAGGCTACATTGAACAGCAACACAAGTCGTATACTCAAGTTAAAAAAGGAGGTAACAAATGACAGCAAACCCACCAGCGAAAAAAGCACCAAACCTATTATTGTGTCTGGCAAATTAGGTACGTATATTTTAAGATTCAGCTAAAAGATTTTTAATTGTCACTATTGCTCAGAACTTTTATATGCTCTTGTCGATAGTGTTAGTACAGAGAGAGTTTTGTGAAAAAGTGAACGGTTGGTTCTATTAATAAATTTTTGTTATTGCAGCATCTGAACGACTTGTTTCCATACCGGCTAAGGCGCGCCTCGGTACTGCCAAACAAGTTACTTTTAATAAAATAACAACTGTGAAACACGTGAAGAAACCTAATGTTTTTAGTCGTCTGGGTGTTTAAGCCAGTGTTAGTTAAGCTAGTCTTTTATATCCTTTATGTATTACTACTTGCGAACGAGTGATTTGCAATAATATGAATTAAATTGTTTTTTATACGACGTCCAGAATTTTCACGAAGTTGGAGTTTTATGACAGCGGTTAAGTGCCACTGAATTCAGTACGTACTAAATAAACCACATATTTGCATATCATGGTCACATAAAAGTCGTAGATAGACAACAAAAAACTGTTCTTCTTTGACGCCTTTCAACTAACAGTCCTAACTCAATGGCACATACAGAGTTCATCAATTAATACTAACCAATTTTTTTTGTTTTTTTTTTTATTTATGTGTATAATAGGAAATATCGCCAAGCAGAATCATTTGCCAAGCTGTTTGCAATGTAAGAGTGTTAAGAGTGTTAAGTAAAATTGAAAAGAGAACCGTGTATAATGTATATAGGTATGATATATTAAAAGAGAATTATGGACACAATTTATATATCATTTATTTCGTAAACTGCTTCATAAAAAAAGAGAAAGATTGTACATAAGAATTGTTTTATTTCTATTAGAGAGTTTTTACGAAACAATGTTGTTTTTTTAATTTTTTTATGTTTTTTAAATTAACATAATTCAACGTAACAAAGAATAAATAATTGCAATATTATACATACATATATGATTCTCTTTTAAACATGAAACTAGTACGATAATTCTAGAGCTTTATATAAACCATATTTTCTTATATATGCTATAACTATTCTGTATTTTATATTGTAATTAAATAAAAACCCGAGTGACAATAGTTTTTAATTTTCTGTTTTGTACATTACTTTGTGATTTTATTTCTAGTTTGCTGATCCCGACGAAAATTCCGAAGAACAATCTAATATGTTTAATTTTGCAATTAAAGATTTTATTCTCTAATTAAAAATAAAAACAATAATGATAAGAAAATTTTATACTTAATTTTTATTTTGTAATTTCAGAATTGATGTAATTCTGCATTTTTTCAGATCGGCTTCGACGTTCGCACTCACTGATTGGCTATCGGATAAGAACCGCCAGAAATTCCCTATCACAGCCAATCAGAGGTACGTTCCAAAATCCTATCTTGGTAACCATAAACTTTAATATACGTGACGTGAAATATAGCATTTTAGAAACCAAGGTAGGATTTTAGAACGTACTTTTGCAAGGTCGACAATGGTTACGTTCAAAAAACTCAACGGTTGAGAGATCAACACTTATGGTAAGACTATTCTTCAAAATCTATAACAGTTCCAAAAGTATGATCCAATCATAAGTAACCCAATGTCGCTCTCAATCCAAAGTAGTTCCTATCTACTTCGCGCAGTAGGTTCGTGCCTTTTACAAAAATCTTGATGACACTTGGGAAATGGCGTCGCTCCGGTCGATTCGGAAATTTCGACGGACCGCGCGTCGGTCCTATTTTAGTCGTGTGTGTGGGTGAATGAGGTGCCGTAGCGCACGTTCTCGACGCTATTTTCATCGCCTCCACATCTTTCGCGGAGCTGCGGATCAGCTGGCGTGCGTCCGTACGTGTGTACGTGCGTGCGTGCGTGCGTGCGTGCGTGCGTGTGCGCGCGCGAGCGAACGAGCGAGCGAGCAGAAAAGAGACGAAGGTTAGTTTCGGCCGATGAGCCCGGCGGCGGCTGCGTATGTAGCCGTAGCGGTCCGTGACGCGACGTTACCACCTCGCGCATTTATCCCCCTCCGTGGAGAAGCAGCAGCTGCATTACGAAATATATAAAACGTCGCGGCGGTGAACGCGTCGGCAGACCAACAATACGCATGCAGACACGTACACACTAATCATGATGAGACACACCGATACAGAGTACAATAATTTATCAATGCAACGTAGCCGCGAGCTGTCACGGCAATTTTCATGCTCCAAAGAGTTGTCGGCACGATTCTTTCGTCGTGTACGCATGTCGCGACGCGTCCGCCGTGATTCCAAGACAGAACCCGTTCGTGGGTTTGCGCGAAAAAAAAAAAAAAAAAGTCTTGCAATTGTTGCTTTGCCGAACATTCACTCTCGACAAAGAAACGAGCGAGAAGGAGAGAATTTAGAAGGGAATCAATGGGTGGGATCTAACCCCTCCTCCTCTTCTCCGGCGTTAAATGGCGAGGAGAGCGAATGAGACCCTCGTCCCCTGCGAAGGGGGGGATTTGCGTTGGTGGAGGTGGAGGAGGGGGGGGTTGTGCGCCGGCGAGCGAACCGTGTGTCAGACTCGTGGCAGAGGGGTCAGCGCGAGGGAAAGAACGACACGAAACCGAAACGTTTTCTGGGCTTAGCGGGTATGTTTCCTCTCACATTTGAAGTCTTGTTGGTTACTTTTGTGTGTTTTTCACGTTTTCTTATTTCTCCTTTCTCTGCCGACTTTTCACACACGCGTACTCCTTTCGCTCGCTCTCTTTCTCTCTCTCTCAATTTTCGCCAGTAATTTATCCCGGGGGACCCACCGCGATCGCCTCCCTTTGGTTTCGCTGTGGTATACTTCCCGTCGTGCACTCTCCCCCTTTTTATCTCCCTTCTTCCCCTCCCCTCTTTTTTCGGTCTCTGTACACGCGTCGCTGTCACCGGGGAACGACCGTACGCGGAGGAGACACATCGATCTTCCGATCGAGCGTTTTCTCTCGAACCGCTCCGAAAAAGCGTTATTTCTCGCGGACTTTCGCGACTTCTTTTCTCCTTTTTCTTCTTCTCCTTTTCTCTCTTTCTCTCTGTGTGTGTTGTTCAGCCGCTAAATATTTCCCGTTGTAACGGAACGGAACACGTTGCGTTTTGAAGTACCGTGGTGACACTACAACTTTTTTTTCTGTTTGTTTGACGCTCGTATTTGAAGGAACGTGAGACACGCACACGAGCGAGGGGATGAACGACATGGAAGCCTACGGGGACGGATACATGGCACCGGAGGAGGAATGGGAGAGGGAGGGTCTGTTGGATCCCGCCTGGGAGAAACAGCAGAAAAAGGTGAGCGAAGTGCTATCAGAAGGTTCGAAGATTTTCTTTTTCTTTTTTCTCTCTTATTTCGAACACGATCGCCGCTTTGAGATCTGCAAAGCGCGCGGACTCTCTTACAAGACGCTGCTTCACAGTCGGTGTTGATTAATTACAACAGTGCGCGGGTTAAATTGTGATTCATTAAAAATAAGCCGCACCCATAGGCGAGATATCAGTTTTGCTTCGGAGCGCGATAATCTTATCAGATTAATTGAACGATTTAGTAGAACACAAGTGCGCGTTTGTGTAATATAGTAGTGATTTGATTCTGAGATTGAAATGAGAGAGAAATTATATCTCGAGTAGATTTCTATCGCGTAATAGACTTCTTACCGCATAAAAATATACTATTGTGTAAGCGTGAATTAAACCTCGAAGATTGAAACATGTTGTTTTGCAGAAACAGTGCGAATTAACTCAGTCAGTTATAAATTGTCAGACGTGTGTGAGAGAATATTGCAATTACATAGAACTACCGGAGAGCCAGTATGCGATACGATTTAGCAGTTCGATGCAAACGTAAGCGGCGGCGCACAGATAAGTTCCCACTTCGTGAGCGATCAAGAATTCCTCACATAAATAACATTCCACTCGCATCCCATCACTGTATTAGAAAGGTCCGTCTAATCTTAATGCTGGGGATTTAAAGGAGCGTTTTAGATTCGAGGAAACGCTACTATGCGGTAAAACGTAACGTTATCTGTGGTGATGAGACATGTGAAGAAAGAACTATCGTTGTTCTCTCTCTCTCTCTCTAATTAAAACACTCGAATAAAACGGTGTTTCTGTTCGCTGTGGCGTCACTAGATACTGATAAATTGGAGCATTCTCGAGTACGCGCTCGCAAAGTGTTTTTCCTCATTTTTGGCAGAGGCTCAAGGCTTCTCTCGGTGTGGAGGCCTCCGCCTCTCTCGTATTATATCGACCGCGCGCCGCAGCCCTTCGGATTGTATTTTCAGACTTTATGACAAAAATAATCGAGCGGTGACTCACGCCCGCGAGTACGTGATTCTCGTATAGCCGATCGTCATGAATTTTTTCTCGTTATCGTCTTTTAATTCTTTTCAGTTCATGTGATACCGCGCGCGCGCGCGCGCGTTTGCCCGCCCGCCGACGGCGTCTTGTCAGGTATATTAGATAAGCGACGCTGATAATCGTTAGCGTACGCCAATAAAGTGTGTCCCTGAGAAATCATCGCCGTTGTCGACTCTCGACGTCGTCGTCGCGCCGACAGCGAACGATTTTTCGTAACGTCTCTAATTTTAGAGATCCGCGTGCCCCGTTCCGGAAACGCGGCCCGAAAACCCCCATTACCGACGCCTATTGGTTCACGTCGGCGACGGCGACGAAAATTTGTTTCGTTCGTCGAATCGCGCGATAACACAAAAGATTTCGCTCACGATTCGCGGAAAAGTTTACGCGAAATTTTCCGGTCTGGAAATGATGGAATTATGACGATACCGGTTCATTCCGTGAATTCGCAGCAAAAGAAGAGAAATGTTTAATGCACGAGAAATATAGCGAGCGAGAAAGTCGTATTCATCGATTTTATTTTGTCTCGTTCTTTTATTCACAAGAGAAACGATTTAATAAAAAAAAAAAGCTTTTATTGTCGTACGGAAAATAAGTAAAATGAATTTAAAATCATCCGAGAAAACGTAAAAACAAAAAGAAGAGTGTAGTTTCAACTTTCGAGAAATCCTGAAACATACTTTATTTACACGGAGCGCACGGAAAAGTGAGAGTCAATAGTTTCTTTCACCCGTTCCTGTAACTACAATGTCATCTCAAAGTCGTCGGTTGCTTTCTTGAAGCCGTTGATGGTTTTTTATTTCAATCGCGCGGATGAGAAAACATTCGATGTATTGCGAAATAAAACTTTTACAAAACACAGCATGTGTCACTGTTAAACAGTTATTACACACTGCGTATGTTTCAGAGTTCGTGTGTGTGTTGCATTCAACGAAAAAATAACCAACGGACTTTGTTAACGGGAAATTTATACACACACACACACACACACACGTTTGTGTGTTTTGTTTTCTAGAAAACAAAACCCAGGAAATCGAGGAACTCCGCACCGTGTCGTTGGAATATATCGTCGTCCGTATCTACTTTGTTCGCGGAATGATATGGGATATGACAGAAAGCCGAGCCAATTAATAGTACCGCTTAGACACATCATTACGAGGAATGAAGAAGGAGAGAGAGAGAGAGAGAGAGAGTAACTGTAAAGGAGAATTTCCCATAAAATCTCCGGTCTCTCGTGTTCTCAGCCCCCCTTCACACACACACATACACCGGCCCACGAAGCGCACGTACCGGCGATAGAAAATTTTTCTCCGAGAACGCGTACAAATGGGTCGCGAAAACAGCTGTGCTCAACAAGCTTGTAGATTACTCAGAGATTTATTCGATTGTACGTTGTAGCTTTGATCCCCTTCGTTTTAGACAGAGCAGTGCCTTCTGTTTGAAATAATTTAGATTCGACTAGAATTTTTAGATTACGATTTAAAAACACGTGTTAGCTCGGTGACTCTCGGTGGTCATGTTGTCACGCGTTTGATGTTTTACTGTGCGCGCGTGTGGTTACGATAATATAAATATTTCTTATTATTGCCTCATCGAGTCGGTCGACGGATACGGAGTATGTCAACCGTGCGTCGTTACTTCGTTTATGTTATTGATATGTAATCGCCTTGACCAGTCAGTGATGCAGACACTCGGCGGTATTGAGACAGAAATCCGAAGTAGAATCTAGCAATTCGGTTCGGATGTTTATATATTATTGCGTTTAAAATGCGCGAGACATTTTCTATAAGTTGAGGCAAATTGCCCGTGAAGAGATTTATGTCTCTCCATCAAACAGAGGAACTACAGATTGTTGAACACGCACTTTCGTGACTTCGCGATAACAATTGGATTCGAAGAAAAATATCAAAACGATCGAGACATGTGCGTAAAAAAAAATATTAATTACATCGCTCATTATCGATCATTAATTAAACGTGACGGTATAATATTTTCAAGCTTTTTGACAATTTAGTCTAAATACTTAAATATCTATAAGCGATTTTTAACATGTCAAAATTATATTTTTAAATTTCCTTGTTATTTTTTATTTAACAATCTCAATTTAGAATTTCTTTTTATTCGAATCTTGTGTCTGTCTCTTCTCTCGTCTCTATCTCTTCTTTCTGAAATGAGAGAAGTAAAGAACGAGAATTCAGGTGTGTGTGTTCTCTCTATTCGCGGATCATCGGATCTCTCTTATGTGTTTCCGCTTATACTTACTCTCTTCGCTTTCTCTCGCGCTTCTGAAAATAGGTATCACCCGGAATAATTTCAACGGACATGATCGCGCGATATGTCTTCTTAATGAAATCGGCACCAGTTTTGATCGCCCCGCGGTGACTATCAATTTTGATCTTCCGTGCATCTACCGGTGCATAATTATCCAGATTCGCGTTATAATTTATTCACGAGTTGGGTTACATTCCGCGAGTATCGTATAATCACACACAGATCGCTGATTAATTTCGCTGTGTCGACGACGCTGGAGTTCTCGCCTCGATATTTAATTCCGTGTCGTCGTCGCAGCAGCTGCGCAAAGCAAATCATCGTTACCGGATAAAATCGAACGGTTAGGCCGAATAACGGGCGCTAACGGCTCGCGATGCATCTTCGGCAATATTTTTATACATTAACCTTTCGCGCAAATGATCGTGTCTCTCTTTGTGTGTTTCTCCGTCTTTTTTTTGACGGACGGAAGTGTGTATCCAGCGGAAGTCGTTGAGCGAATAAACTTTAAAAAATGAGTAAAGCAAGACCAATAGGACCAATAGGTTCAAACACGCGGTTGGTGTGTTTTCGAATTTTGATTACAAATTTAATTAATTTCAAACGTTTTGACTGAAGGATGCGATGATCTTCATCACTGCGTATCCTAAATAAATAAACCTTAGGTATTGATAGCTGCATGTTTTCGTTGGACATTTACACGGTGCGGAATACCGATGATTAATTTTCGCAACGAGCCGCGACCGGCAAGTAATAGAAGCACTTGCTCTGGTCAGTAGCATCGTGAACACTTTGCTTCGTCTCGTCAACGAGAGAGCGATACTGTAGCTTTTCGCGGCTGTTCGCACGTCTGACGTTACGTATAAATAGACCGTATAAATAGATAACGACGTGCGCGCGGTCGTCGATCATAGTCGGGGTCCACATCCTCCGATCAGACGACTTCGGGATGACGACGTCGCGGGACATCGCACGCCCTGGGCGGCGACGCTTCTTCCGCGAAGAATTTTCGGATGAGAAATTGCGGAGATTTGTCGATCTTCTTGTTGCTCATCAGATCTTGACGATTTGGTTTAGAAATCTGTGTTGAAAATTCGAATTAGATTCTCTTCGAGGATCTTGCAGATTTTTTTGAAACACATGTGGGGAGATTCTAATTTAATTACCTCGTAATGTTGAAATTGAAATTATTTCCGTCGATATGGTCGGAGAATAAATCGTCCGTAACGTAAAGAACTCATCAAGGGAGTTACAGACTTCACCTAAGCGCTCTTCCGAGGAAGCTGTCCTTGGCGTTGTTGATTTACGATTTCACGGTGTGTTGCGATTTTACGGTTGCTTTTCCTTCTCGCACACTTAACATTTGATGGGTGTCATGCCAATTTGGCAAGCGGCGGCGGCGTCGTCGTCGTATTGTCCGAGCAAAACCTTCGGGTCAGAGGAAAACGCGACGGAGAGGAAAAAACAATAACGCGTAATTCGCGTTTGTAGTCGCGACAGTTCCGCTCGATCGATTTCTTTTTCCGCCGCGTCGAGAGGATCGTTAACCTTTGGGGGCGCGCGCCAAATCTCAAATAAAACCGGGTGACCCACACGCATGCCATATTTTGACTAAGAGCATTGTCACCGAGTGACAATGCGGCCTCACGTAATGAAATATAAAAATAAGACATCAAGAATGACAACAATATAAAACAATGTAATACAAAGGATAAATCACGCAATTATTCTTTTTTTTTAAAAAAAACAATAATATGAATTTGAGACAACTAAGAGAGATAACTTTTATATCGCGATTGATGTTTACACAAAGAATATCATTAACCTTTGGATTCGAGAGCATTTTTTTCTAGAAAGTCTTGTTATATTTGATATTCATAATTTGTACATATATAATGTCTTATATGAAATTATTTTGCAGATTCAGAACCACGATAATGACTAGGTCGATCTTCTAAGAGTTAAAAAAAATTAGGAGAAGATATCGAAGAAATGTGATGAAAATAGAAAGTAAGATACATATAGATGGCTCGCGTACGTAAATAAATAAAACAAAGCAACGCGAATAACAGCGCGGGATAATAGCGGCTCGATTATTTTTCTTGGGCGAGTCTTCGTCTGTGCTCACGGATCTTGCGCGCGCCAAACGCAGATTCATCACGCAGATATTTTGTCGCACACCTACGATTACTTATTCTCGGCCAGATATTGGACTAGCTCGAAAGGTCATCGTGGAATAATTACGGATGCATTTCCGGTCCGCGATTCAAGTTCCTCAAATTCTCTCTCAAGATATCGTTTCTCGGATTACTAAATAGAGAACAAACAGCAAGTCCCGTAACAAATATTTCCGCAAGGATTTTCCGCATTGGCGCCGTTTATCTCCGCGTCGTTTCCACCTTAGTCACGCTTACGCGCTTTTGCCTTATCCAAGATTATTACACACTTATATGTGCGCGCGTACATTTCGATAAGGCACGAAAGAACAGGCGATGTGCGAAAACTATTGTCAAATTTCCGAAACAGAATTTTATTCGCGCGTGGGATTTCAAGATTTCTAAATTGCGTGAATTAGGCGCGCGTGGAATTTAGGCTGCTTTGTCCGCTCTCGCGCGGTCGATTTGAGAGATTTGCATAACTCGCTCCCCAATTACCCAGTTTCTCACAGTTTTTAATCGGCATCTTTTTCTTTACTCGATCTAAATCAGTTTTACATGTAAATAAATAATGTTAACTAATTGAATTAAAAAATTAATTAAATTTACTTTAATTGTTTAAATTTGAAGCCAAGTCTTGATTAATACCGACTAGTTATATTTTTTTTCTATCTTGCAAAACCGAATGCTCGCACATGAAGAGAAAATAAAAACGCCGAATAAATCTCTAAGAATAGTCTCGCGGAGAGAGAAAGAGCGCACATTTTCTGCACAATACAATATCGATTGGAATTATTTTTCGGTCGAGATCCGCGGGCTTAAATTGCCGCGTAAATCGGGAAAGATGAAATTTATTATCGCGCGTTGTGTAAATCGTCTTCGGAAACGACCGCGAACGCGTGTTCGCGCGTCGACATAGGCCGAAAAACGTGCGGATGGTCGCATTACGTTCGCACTCACACAAACGGACGTAAATAGAAAATAATGCATTATCAGCGCAAATGCATCGGCTATCGCATTCCTCTATCCGCAACTATGCAATTTTTAGCGGCGCGCTGTGTTCGACACGTATATATAGACGTTTATTATTATAAATATATTGTAGGATGTGGAGATTTCGATAAGCGACGTGCGATTGAATTACGCGAGGGATACGTCACGATGTGTTTGACATGACAACTATCTTATGACAAATATGCGACACGAGAGAAAATTGCAATCTCGATTTATCTATTATTGCGCAATTACCTATTTGTACTGGCAGAGCGAGGTGTTTTCTTAATACGTGTATCTGATTAATCCGCGCGCGGAGAGACGCTCGATGCAAATAAAATTTATTATGTAATCGATGTAAACATTCGCGCCTTTTTCCCGATTAACTAAAAAATAAAATGAAGAGCAAAAAGATTATTTTGCACGAGTCGTATTACGAATCGAAGTGACGTAACGCGAGTGATGACACGTTTTGCGTGATGCAATTATTAAATAACAAACACGACGGAGGGGGGGGGCGACTCTCTCGGAAATGTGTTTGAAATGCTTTAATACGCGGCGCGGGAGGAGTCAATGTTTTACAAATAGATCTTAGAGCGCGTGCAGAGATGTTAGGAGGGTGGCTCATGTCCAAAATTGGCCCGTCGTACTTCAACGCCGCCCGTATTGAATTTCACGCAATATTTTTCCGACTCAAAAATTTCACCGCCAGACCAGGTTTTTTTTATTGACCTCGAACGAACGGTGCGGTGTGTGCGCTTTATTCCACAATATTCGAATAAATATATATGTCGCGAACCTGCGTGTGTTCTTCCTCTCTCTTTCTCCCCGATTTATATTTACCCTGTAGAGAGACGCGTTTTCCGTTCTGTGTTATACCACGTAGACACGCAACTTGTGTCAATAAATTTTTGTGTATCGCTAAAATTGTTGCTTTTGAAAGCAAGGGCTGATGTTTTAAAAGTATCGATTTATTACGCGATGTAATCGCGAAAAGTTGTTTTGAAAAACTCAACGTTGATGGGAATAATTTATCTTCAACTCGAACTCGTCTTTGCGATAGATTTTCTATTGTCGATTTTGCTGCGAACATTTAAAACGCGCGAACATATTTTGTGTATGTGAGGAAAAAATTTTTGACAATAGTGCGTAATGTGCGTTCTGGACAATTGCACAGATCAGTCAAAAAAGATTATCCGAAAATCATTGTACAGAACGATAGGAAGCTTGTGGTTTGAGAATCAGGACAGAAGATATATATAGCGGGAGGGATCGAGGTCGCTACTAAAATATACACTAAGCAGTATAGCGAAGAAACTCAATCTCTCATTTTAAATGATTATTTCTTCGTGATACATCATCGTCAGTATGTGCAAAAAAAAATCGAGTAAGACGTTTTGCTCGTTCGACAATCACATTTTTTTTTGCAGCGCGTGAAATCGAACGCTCACTCAATCAAAATGATTGTCTTTGTTTGCCACAGACTTTCACAGCCTGGTGCAATTCGCACCTACGCAAAGCGGGCACTTCTATCGAATCGATCGAAGACGATTTCAGAAATGGGCTGAAACTGATGTTGCTGCTCGAGGTGATCTCGGGCGAGACTCTACCCAGACCTGACAGAGGCAAAATGAGATTTCACAAGATCGCCAATGTGAACAAGGCCCTTGATTATATCGCCAGCAAAGGCGTCAAGCTTGTCTCAATTGGCGCAGAGGGTACGTTTTTCTCTCGAAACTTGCTGCAATACAGTCGCTTTCAGAAACTCGTGTCAATCAATGCCCTGTGTTATCAAAGAAGTAGTAATTTTCATTATGTCATCCTAACATGTGTGTCACACGTGTGTTTCTGAAATATTGCGAAATATCTCCTTCAGAAATCGTGGACGGCAACTTAAAAATGACCTTGGGCATGATATGGACCATTATTCTGAGATTCGCCATTCAAGACATTTCCGTGGAAGAGATGACCGCAAAAGAAGGATTGTTGCTCTGGTGCCAACGCAAGACGGCGCCGTACAAAAATGTCAATGTCCAAAACTTCCACCTGTCGTTCAAGGACGGTCTCGCGTTCTGCGCCCTCATCCATCGTCATCGACCCGATTTGATTGATTACAACAAACTCAGCAAGGACAACCCACTGGAAAATCTGAACACTGCCTTTGATGTCGCTGAAAAGTATCTCGACATTCCTCGTATGTTGGATCCCGATGGTGAGTGCACAGAGCGTCGTATCGAAAAATGTTTCATCCGGAGTAATTTGTAATAAAAACAAATAAGAGATAGAAATCGTGATTAATCACTGAATTTAGGTACTTAAGCTATTTACGAGACGGAGCTACGATCAGATTTCTCTGAGTATAAGTTTACATGTTTGTATGTTCCCTTGATATCATATAGATTTGATCAACACTCCCAAGCCGGATGAGCGAGCTATCATGACATATGTGTCCTGTTACTACCACGCGTTCCAAGGTGCCCAGCAGGTCAGCGTAAAGAAAAATGCGTGTTTGCTCATTAATTCCTCTCCGTCATTTAAACAAGCGACCATTAATACGATCTGCAAGTGAACTATAACGCTTATCGTGTCACCAACGTTCGGACCTGCTAATCAATTACTCTCTTGTCACTTTGTTATTAATTTTAATTGTTTCGTCAGAAAACTTCCCCGAAACGAAGTATGCACCTTTGTTGTTTTAATATTTTTTTTAATGAAGAAGAAGATAATCACCGTAACAGAAATGTACATTATTTTCTTTTCAGTGCACAAAAATTGCGACACCTCATCACGTGTGTAATGAGAGAAACAAAATCTTGAAAGTTACGATGAATTCCTAATAACATTCCACCCTTTCTCAAGTTCCGTCCATTGTTAAAGTTATAATCAAATTCTTAACAGCAAGTAGTTTTTACATACGCTCTAACAACGCATGGTTTGAGTTTCCTCGAATGTGTTTTTCTAGATATGCGAAATACGGCAATGCCTGACGAGAGGGCCGTGATGACCTATGTTTCCTCATACTACCACTGTTTTAGCGGTGCGCAAAAGGTGTGTTTTCTCACATTTTCGAATTAACAAATACGCGTTGAATGTTGCGCAATGTAAGTTTTGATCTGCAAAAATCAAACTTTTAATTTGTCTCTGATTTGTTTTCCTAAACGACTATTTGCGCGATTGCATGTTCAGTGAAAGTTTAATTTTATGTTCAGATGTATTACTTATATGTTTGATACACGATGTTCACGTAAAAGCACGAACTACGAATGTTTTCATTGTAGGCGGAGACGGCGGCCAACAGAATTTGCAAAGTGTTGAAAGTAAATCAAGAAAACGAGCGTCTTATGGAAGAGTACGAACGTTTGGCTTCCGACTTGCTTGAATGGATCCGACGAACAATGCCTTGGCTCGCGAATCGACAGACCGACAATTCTCTCGCTGGCTGTCAGAAAAAGTTGGAAGAGTACAGAACCTACCGGCGCAAACATAAGCCGCCGCGTGTCGAACAAAAGGCCAAGCTCGAAACAAACTTCAATACTCTGCAGACGAAGTTGAGGCTGAGCAATAGGCCGGCGTACATGCCGACAGAAGGAAAAATGGTGTCCGACATCAATAAAGCGTGGAGAGGTGCTCATTTTTTTCACAGAATCTCTCTGTAGTAGTTTTCTTTCCGAGCAGATTAAAAAATTTTTATATATAAAAAATCCTTAGGTCTGGAGTTGGCCGAGAAAACGTTCGAAGACTGGTTGTTATCCGAGATGATGCGTCTGGAACGTTTAGAACATTTGGCACAGAAGTTCAAGCACAAAGCGGACGCTCACGAAGAATGGACCGCTGGTAAAGAGGAGATGCTCACGTCTCAACACTTCCGCCAGTGCAAATTGAACGAACTCAAGGCTTTGAAAAAGAAACACGAAGCTTTCGAGTCGGATCTCGCAGCTCATCAGGATCGCGTGGAGCAGATCGCGGCTATCGCTCAAGAACTCAAGTGAGTTCAAAACTCAAGTAACTTCGAACGTTCGTTGAATGTTTTGATTTTTTCCTAATTTTATTACACAACGTTGCTTACAGCACTCTCGAGTATCACGACAGTGCGTCCGTAAATGCAAGATGTCAACGTATTTGCGATCAGTGGGATCGGTTGGGTACGCTCACCCAGCGTAGACGTCAGGCTCTTGACGAGGCTGAGAAAATCTTGGAGAAGATCGACGTTTTACATTTGGAGTTCGCCAAACGCGCTGCTGTGAGCATTCGATTATATTTTGCTACAAAAATGTCAACTGTTTGCTCTGAACAAGTTTTAATATTTGATGATTATGTGGTTTTTAGCCTTTCAACAATTGGTTAGACGGAACCAGGGAAGATTTAGTGGACATGTTTATCGTTCATACAATGGAGGAAATCCAAGGATTGATGGACGCACATGCTGCGTTCAAAGCAACTCTCGGCGAAGCAGACAAGGAGTACAACTCAATCGTAGGACTCGTTCGCGAAGTCGAATCAATAGTTAAACAGTATCAAATTCCCGGCGGCCTAGAAAATCCTTATACCACTCTTACTGCCATGGTACGACAAAACAACAATAGATTGTTAATAAAATAAATACTAGACATTAAGTTAATAAATGTATTTTCTATTATACAGGATCTTACCAAGAAATGGAGCGATGTCAGACAATTGGTACCTCAACGCGATGCTACTCTGGCTGCTGAACTTCGCAAGCAACAAAGTATCCTTTATTTTATGTCGCAAAATATTCAAATTTCCTCGATATCGATAGTCTTTAATATTGATAAGTTTTATATTAATAAAACATGTTGTAGCGATTATGTGTGTGTGTGTGTATACAGTTTGTGTGTGTACAAAAGATATTTCCTGAAATAGATGAAAATAGATAATGAACTGCTCAGACGACAATTTGCCGAGAAAGCTAATGTCGTTGGACCATGGATAGAACGGCAATTAGATGCAGTGACCGCAATTGGTCTCGGTCTTCAGGTTAGAAGACACATCGATTTTATATGTAAAATATTTTTATGTTATAGTGCCTATAAGTTTACCAACGTTGCGCATGTATTTTTTTCAGGGAACTCTGGAAGATCAGCTACATCGTCTTAAAGAATACGAACAAGCGGTGTATCAATATAAGGCTCATCTTGAAGAACTGGAGAAGATCCATCAAGCAGTTCAGGAAGGCATGATTTTCGAAAACCGCTATACTCAATATACCATGGAGACGTTGCGTGTCGGTTGGGAACAGCTTCTGACCTCGATCAATCGTAACATTAATGAAGTCGAGAATCAAATTCTTACCAGAGATTCAAAGGTATTTCCAAATTTTTCTATTTATATTTGATAAACTCACATGATTATTCTGAAAGAACATTAAGAATAATTGCAAGCGCATTTTTATTTCAGGGCATCACTCAAGAACAACTAAACGAGTTCCGCAGTAGTTTCAATCACTTCGACAAAAACAGGACAGGCAGATTGGCACCGGATGAGTTTAAATCTTGTCTTGTATCTTTGGGTTACTCAATTGGTAAGGACAGACAAGGTGACATTGACTTCCAACGCATCCTGGCTATCGTTGATCCCAACAATTCGGGTTACGTGCACTTCGACGCCTTCCTCGACTTCATGACACGCGAATCCACCGATACCGACACGGCGGAACAAGTTATCGACAGCTTCCGCATTCTTGCTGGCGACAAGGTAAAAATATTTAAATTTTATTCAATTCGCAGCGAATAAAACGCGCGTCTTGTCACGTGTAAATTCTTCGTGCTTTAGCCTTACATCCTGCCGGACGAACTGAGGAGAGAACTGCCGCCGGATCAGGCGGAATATTGTATTCAGCGAATGCCACCGTATAAGGGACCGGGCGCTATTCCTGGAGCGCTGGACTACCGCTCTTTCTCGACGGCTTTATACGGCGAATCTGATCTATAGATAAGCATTAAATATAATATTAATGAAAAAAAAATCGATTATACATACAAACGGAAAGAAAGAAAGAATCAATCAGAGTTCATCTTTTGACGAACGGATGAACAAAAAAAATGCCTAAAAACTTATCCTACTTTTTCGTACTCTAACGCATCAAACGTATTTTCATGTGGCAATACGAATTCAGTATGAGAGAGAGTACAATATGTATAATATCAGTCATTACACTAAATACTAATAATTATTATATGTGCGCATACATACTTAGAGGCTGTTAGAACATCGGGGGTTCATGAGAAAGTGAGCGATTTGCAATTTTAACGAAAAGGGATCTAAGTGTGTCGAACTGAGAAAAAAATAGATATTGAATCTAACGATTGAATATCTTCCCGCGCAAACGAAAACCACATATCAGATATACGTACGAAGGTAGAGGGGACGTACTTATATAAGTCTGTTACGCGACAATAATGAATATTTGGATACCTTTCGTTAAAAAAGGTAAGCGTAAACTGATACACGACACGAAGTTCGAAATTAATATACTCTTCTACACAATGTGTGTTTTGGTACACACGTTTATTTTTCCATTTTACCGCGTCCAAGCGGCATATAAATCAAAATAACGATCAAAAATCACATTTATATTATACTCAAAATCATTTATATTCTTTTTTTGTTTTTTTTTTTTTTTTGATAAAACACAAATGCCAAGAATAATTAAGATCTTGTACATTTTCTCTGTAATTTTTTGCGAACGCGAAAATCGAAAATTGAATCTTGAGACTTTGAGACCTCTTGAGTCGTGCTTATGATTATATCAAAAGGAAGAAACTCACGCAAATAGATGTATGCGCAATTAATGAGTCACACGTTGAGAGACTCTTCTCGAATTATTGCGCGGTAGCATTATTGTATTTCTTCTATATATTGGATATTTATTCTAAAATATTTTATATATATTCGACAATTTGTATAATTATATCTTTAAAAAAAAAAGATATATATATTTTTCGACTTGTGATTTTGCTGTTGTAGCGTGTTTCGTATTTACAACGATGATTTTGAATTGGATTTTATTGTCAAAATCCGCAATTTTTGTTTCTTTTGCAACTTTATTACATCACGTAGTGTACTCATGTATCATGTGTAAGAGTCTCAAGTATGTTTTCTTTGTAAATTGCCGAATCTCGTACGCGTGTTACAAAATTTACTTAGCGCCGTGACTATGCGCGTATTTGAAACTTGCGATTTATGCAATTCGTAATTCGTATGAGATTCGTGAAATAAGATGCGGAGGGAAAAGTTCGTTATTCGCAGCAATTCGCGCTAATCAACGTGAATGACAAAATGCGAATCGCGAACAGGTATTGCGAAAGGTTTTACATACATGCGATCAATCTTGAACGAATCTCTGCGAATTATACATCACGAATCGCGCATAGTTTAACACTGATGTTCGTGCGCGTGATTTCCGCGCGCACGAACATCAATATTGATTAATAATTCAGAGAATTTCGCATAACACAAAATATACTAAACCCCTAGAAGAGTAATAATAACGAACTTTGCGAGTTTTAACGATATGTACATTGAATCGACCTTCTCGCTAAGTATTCAGAAAACGTAACGCTCGAAATCGAATGTTCATATTTTTTTAAATGAGCGCGGCACACTACGAATCCTTAAATAAACGATAAGCCGATGCCTTATATATATTTTGTAAATCGTATATTAAACGTATGCGAAAACGAATACGCTGAACGAAGCAAATTTATTTATTTATTTTTGACTTTTAATAATTATTTATTAAATATTGCTCCGATATATATATATATATTTATATGATATATGTGTCGAGACTTTTTACGGTTAGAAAGCGAAAAGCGAAATACTTCTCTCAAAGTATTTATTTTTATAAATATTTGCAAAGAAACACACCGATAAGGCGCTAATTGTAACATAAGAGGTCCACTACTACGTAAAACAATTCTTCAGACCACAGCTGCCATTTTTCTCGTTATCGTGTTTTAAATACAACTTTACATTTGTAGCCTACTTACATATCCATCACCACCTTAGTGACGTTCAGAGTCGGGGAGAAGGGGGAGGGCTCATCATTTTATTTTGTTCGAATCACATCGTGAAAGTTATACTCTCGATAAAAAAAAGAAACAAAAAAACAAAAAAAAAACAAATGCTCGTGTGTGAAATGCAATTACTTTTGTCGAAAGAAACACCAAGTTTTCTGTCTCGCTTGTTGCGGCTTAAACGCGCTTATCAATGTTTATCTTAACGCTCGATTTTTGAGAGAGTTCACTCTTAATTCTTTTTTCTTTTAATTCATTCTTTTTCTCTGATTCTTTTCTTTCTCGGAGTACACTATATTGAGCACACAGCAGTGATATACGAGAAAAAAATACGCCAAAGCAGGAAGTTTACTGCTGGAGCAGTACACTATGATACACACGAAACCCAATGACGCAAAAAGACACACACATACATACGCACTTCCTCGCATGTAGATGTACACTGAATGAAAAATATACGTAATGCGGAAAAAAAAGGAAACACGAATATATCTCAAACATGTACGTATGTATGTATCCGACTCATCAGTGGTAATTCGTAAGAAAAATTCCTAAGAATATTCGTGAACGATGGAACTCGACTATTTCGGATGATCAATGGTCTCGAAAAATATCTAGTTGCTTTGAATGATCTTCAAACGTTATGTGTACATTTTTTTTTATTTACAACACGCACAAAGTGTACAATTGTAATTACTTTGCAGTATTTTACGAAAAAAGAGTTGCGACAATTCGAGCAACCTCATTGAAAAAAAAAAAAAAAAAAAAAAAA